>CAXITT010000351.1:500936-511068 GCA_964033795.1 Lymnaea stagnalis
TTTTTAATTATTAATGGAGAAAAAATTTTGGAAAAATGGGGGGGGGGGGGGGGGGGGGGCAAAATTAATGCAAAATATTTTTTTTAAACCGGGTCTCTAAAAATTGTTGTTCTGATTTGGTTCTAAAAGAGCGCTTAATTTGTTCTGAAAGGTTGCTTTAATTGTTTTAAATGATGGTTTAGTTTGTTGTTAAAGATCGTTAGTTGCTTGTTATTGATCGCTTAGTTTGTTCGAAAATATCACTTAGTTGTTGTTAAAGATCATTTATTTTGTTCTCAAAGATCGCTTAGTTTTTGGTAAAGATCGTCCAGTTTTTGTTAATTATCCCTTTATTTTTTCTTAAAGATCGCTTAGTTTGTTCATAAAGATCACTTAGTTTGTTGTTAAAGATCGCTTAGTTTGTTATTAAAGATTGCTTAGTTTTTTCATAAAGATCCCTTAGTTTGTTCTTAAAGATAATTGATTTTTTTCCTTAAGATCGATTAGTTTGTTCTTAAAGATCTTTTAGTTTGTTCCTAAAGAGCATTTAGTTTTCTGTTAAAGACAGCTTAGTTTATTCGTATAAATCATTTAGTTTACTATTAAAGATCATTTGTTTCGTTCTTAAAGATCTTTAATTCGGTCTTAAAAATCGTTTAGTTTGTTCTTTAAGATCGTTTAGTTTGTTATTAAAGATCGTTTAGTTTATTCTTAAATGTCGCTTAGTTTGTTGTTAAATATTGTTTAGTTTGTTCTCAAAGATCGCTTAATTTGTTCTTAAATGTCACTTAGTTTGTTGTTAAATATCGTTTTCGCTGAGTATTAGATGACCGAAAACCTGAGTCACTTTCGGCCGGGCGGCCGAAAGTCTAAGTCAATTTCGTTCGAAACCGAAGAAAAACCGAAAGTTAACTTTTCTTTTTCGGCCGAAACCAAAATTAAGCCGAAAGTTAACTTTTCAGTTTCGGCCGAAACCGAAACTTGGCCGAAATTCGGTCGGTCTCTAGTGTCAATGGTACATTAGCAGTGAAGCATAATGGAGTTTTTAAAAAAAATGAAACTTTTGGACTCACCGAATAATAGCCTCTTTGATGGGCTTATTTTTGTAGAAAGGGACAATGTGTGAGAAAGAGTAACCAGAATCAACGACTAGAGTGCCAAACAAACTGCCGCTGGTCTCTTTGTCTGTCTGGTGTTTGTAGCAGGTCAAGGTTGGAGCTAGACAGAAATGTAGGTTTTCTTAATATCCAGAGAGCCTTGCATTATCCCCATATTTAGTGCAAGCACTTTTTAAATAGCATTTACATTAGATGATGAGATGCAGGAAGACATAAAAATAAATTTGAGATGTGACCAATTATGCTTTTTTATTGTTCGTCCGTCGAGGATCGACGAGGACCATCGAGTCGTCTGGTGACTGATAACTTGCGCAGATGACTTTGTTTAAAGTGAAGAAGAGTTGCGCGGCGTCTACCTCACTCTCTAGTCCGAGCCCACCATATCCAGTGGCAAGACTCCACGTCAAGACGACCAGGGATGGGTTCGGTTGCAGGAATTGTCATTGTTTGCGCCTTACGGGACTCCAACTCCGGGTTTGAATTCAGAGTTTCTTTCTCTTAGATGAGTTGCCGACCAAGGTTAACGAGTCTCATTTGCTTGACTGGTCTTTGGCTGGACTTGAACAGCAGACCACCAACTTGAGGTTTGCTCAATTTAGACCATTTGGCCACACAGTCACCCTGCTTTTTTATAGTCACTTTAGACAAGACATTTTCAAGTCACATTTAAATAAAACCAACAATTATATTTGGTACCATATATTTTAAAAAACTCATTCATATTTCTGCACATAAAAAATGCATGTGGCTTGGTTCAAATTGCTTTAATAAAACATAATAAATTAAATTTATAGTTATTCTATTTTATATGTATTATACTGGTCTCATTAAATTATATATATATACTTATAGAGTGCAATTCAAATGCGTAAGTTTTCTTGACAGAAAATTTATAATAATAATAAATTTCAAGACAATCTGTTTTGCAAGCACACTGCATTAGAAATGGGTAAGGCTACCTTGTGTTCTATGCAAAGCTTGGAATTGGTATTCTTCAAATATGACTTCATTGATGGCTTCACCAACAGAAGGGAAGTTAAAGTAAGGTTCAGTAACCATGATAGTTGTCTCATTAAATTCAACCTGCAAATATATAAAGCCATTCTAATAATTACTTTGGATAACTGTTATTTAACAAACATTTTAAAAGGGAAAAAAAAAATTATTTCAATTTAATTTAAAAAACATAATTATGGCTTATTGGAGACATATCCATTTTAAATTGAATTAGTTCTTAGAAAAGAATAAATGAAAATTTTAATATTCATTTTAAAAAAATAAATATTAAACAGGGACAAACCTGACAAACATCTTTGCTGAACATATGATCCCAAACCTGTTTCTCTATTTCCCAGTTGACAAGGAATCCCTAAAAAGTTAAAAATATGTTAAAGACAAACATGTATATTGATTGATATCTAAAATTATAATATCAACATTTGTAAAATAATTCATTTTTATCTATAGCAATAAAAATGTTACTTAATGTTGTTTTTTTAAGTTAGCTTGTTACCATCTTTGTACTAAGGGTAAGTTGACTTATCGTAGAGCTCGTTAAATCTTTAACTTCCCTTCACCTTTATGCTTCTTATTCCAGCATAAATCAAAACCAGTAAGCATAATACTTTTCTGTTAAAACGGTTTCTTTTAAACAATTCACCTTTTGAAAAGGAAGTAAATAATATAAACTGGACAGGTCTTTACAGTCCTCAATCTGATCTCCAATGAAAATTCGAGTTCGGACATTTTTTGCTTTCGTCACACAATTTGGAATAATCCTAAAGAAAACAAAATGTATTTTCATGTTTCTTGTAAAAAAATTTGTCATTTTAAAAAGAAGACAAAAATAAAACAACTTAAAAACATCCAACAGACCTGCCAACCTACGAAGAAAATAAATAGGGGGGGGGCACGGTGCCGCCTCGTGGTACGTTGTTTTAAGATCTACATATCAATGCACAAGCCTTTTTTAGTAAGTAAAGAAATATAAGGTTACCTCCATTTTCTTTGAAGAGTCCACAGAACATGAGAAAAATTACTGGAAATTTTAATATAACCTACAGATTGATTTTAGTTACAAGCAAATTAATTAGAAAGAGAATCAACTTTCACGCTTGCCCTTGTTTCATTGTAATTTTTCTTCACAATCTTCTACCAGTCGCTGGACATGTGGACACTCCGTAAAAACAAAAGGGTGTGGCATCATCGAAATCGACACTTCCTGACGTACCCGATTTTTTAATATTTTATGTTAGGCACTTTCGGATTTTTATGACAGGTGAAAAATGTTCAGAAAATCAGAATTTTAAGGTGTTTGTCGGAAGGTCGGAATGAGGGGTAAAAAATCTGCTCATTCCGACAAAATTGGAAGGGTTAACAGGTCTGATCTAAACATATCATATCTTGGCTGTTTCAGATTTAGCGACCCACGACGACTTTATTTTGGATTCACTCCCCTTATTTTTTTTGTTAAAAGAGTTACATTTTCGTAAATAAATTTTATTGGTTGATTAATTATAATTTTAAAATTTTGATTGGTTGGCTTATTATCATTTTTATTTTGTTGTGCCATCTTTGATATCTTTGGGGTGCCTGTGGGGTGTGGAGATTTATTCATTTTGTGGCTATATTTTCGTTGGAACCTGAAATAAAGTGTGTAAAAGTGTATTTCATGAAACTGTAAGTTGGATTTTCATTATATCGGTAATGTTATAATTATTTTGGGAGTTTTTTTTACATTTTTTGTTAATTTTATCGTTTTATGCCACGGTAGGCAAATTCCACATGTTTTTACTTGTGGCTTTAGGCGTAGTTTTAGGGTTCAGGTTAGATTTAGGGATGGATTTAGGGTTCGGGTTAGGCATAGGGATAGTTATAGGGTTCGGGTTAGGCATAGGGATAGATTTAGGGTTCGGATTAGGCATAGGGATAGATTTAGGGTTTGGGTTAGGCATGGGATAGATTTAGGGTTTCGGTTAGGCATAGGGATAGATTTAGGGTTTGGGTTAGGCATAGGGATCGATTTTGGGTTCAGGTTATGCATAGATATCGATTTACGACATTTTTTTCATCCATTTTTAACGTTTTCTTCCTAATTTTAGAAAACGTGACTTATTTTATTTTTCCATGGCCGCCATCTTGGTTGCCTCAATCCGTGAACATGTAAAAGTGCGCGGGTCAAGGCAACCAAGATGGCGGCCATGGAAATAGATGCGGGCCGCTCTCTTTGAATTTACCCATATCTTTCTTATAGCAGAAGATGCACATACTTAAGAAATATTCAATTATTATCTACATCAAAATACTTGATACATTGTGTTTCAGATTGAACTAAGAAGTAATTTAAACAAAAGTATTTTAATTATATTGTGTGTGATCATAATTTGCTTTGCGCAAAATTTTTTCATGGCCATGGACACTTGCATGTGATATACTACTATAGTATTATTCTCATAGTTCCATTCAAAAGAGAATGAATGTGCCGTGTGCAAACACTATTAAATCATAGAAACTTTTAAATAATTATTCATAGTATCATAGTCATGTGCAAAAGTTTAAAATAATTAGTATCAAACCAGTATCATTTTTAGGGGCGCCTAGCCTTACTTCGAAAATTTATAAAATGGATGATTGATTTGGTAACCAGAACTTTCATACTCTACTCTAATAATGAATATTACAATTTCATGAAAATGAGATGGCTGTTTTTTTAGCTAGGTAAGTCATAAATTATTATCATTATAGTATAGCATTATAATAAAATTATATGGTTTAAATTAATTTTTAAATTGGAACTTTTAATACTGAGCATTTATTCATAATAATACTACTAATAATAATAAATAATAATAGTAATTAGTATTAATAGTATGCCTGTATAAGTTAAAAGGATACTGAACTATACCGATAATATAACAAAAAAATAGCCCAAATTGCATTTAGTTATAAAATCAAATCTAATAGTTTACTTTGGCTCAGAATCAGTTGAAAACCCAACTTTTGCTGAACCAGCTCCGTTGTCCAGAATGAGCGTCGCCATATTTGTTGTCCCATGCGATTAACCTGATTTATGGCATGTCGCAACGTAAATTGAAAAGTAGTTTTAAAAAATATGTTTTAATATGCTTTATAAAACTAAAATAATCTGCTTTGATTAACTAGTGAAATTTCATTATGTAATCAATTTATTTCCAAAAGTTTTAAGATATTACAAACGTAAAAATGTATTTTCGAGTATTGTTTTCTTTTACGACACAGTCGGTTGCCCATGGTTCAAGCCTGGTTCTTTTCAGTGTGTGATTCCGTAAGCAATTTAAACTTAGGAGCGGTACTGTTAAGACACAAATTTACATTTAAGCTCACATGACAGCATAGGATATTAAGTGATTTATATTTGTCAAAAACAGTTATTGTAACATATTTTGCTGAAAATATATTTTGATACCTTTGTGAGTTTTATTCTCAAATTATATTTTCTTTAAGTAGGAGGATTGTGTGGCCTTCGCTGTAGTATCATTATGTCATTTCTTAAAGATTTTCATTTATCTCACTTTTCATATACATCTTAACTCTGCTTAATTTTTATTAACTCCTCCAACATTCATCCAAAGAATTTTTTAACATGTTATCCTGCTTTGAAAATATAACAAAAACTGTCCTTCCCCCCCCCCTTTTTTTTTCCCACTTTGTCGTTCAATCTGTTAGCATTTAATTTCTTTAATATTTTTTTTTTTTTAAATTATTTTTTTTTTTTCAGTAGCCTTTAATTTTGTTGTACTTTTAAAAAATTTTTTTAAATGTTATCCCTCTTTGAAAAATTAACAAAAACTTTCCTTCCCCCCCCCCCTTTTTTTTTCCCACTTTGTCGTTCAATCTGTTAGCATTTAATTTCTTTAATATTTTTTTTTTTTTAAATTATTATTTTTTTTACAGTAGCCATTAAATTTGCTGTACTGTTAAAATTCTGCACCAATGAACGCGGTGGACTTTTTGACAAGTCACAGAATATTGATAAACCAGCATGCCAGAGGCGTGCCCCTTCCACATTTATCAGATGAGCGTGGGTCAACCTTTGCTGCTCACAGTAGGGCTGAGATGCAAACGACAGTTCCATTGAGAGGGCGAAGTCGTAAACAGCGGACATCAAGTGGGGTGGAGTTTGAGGGGAAGTTGGATAAAATCGCAGCTTGGTTTGCAACGCTAAGCCATCGGCATGTGAGTTATTTTATTGTTGAACGTTATAAAATTGGAGAGTGTTGGTCTACTTCCGAAACATGTATCCGATCTGTAATAAAACTTATTGAAGTATTTTCCATCATTCGGATAGTTTAAATATAATTGTTTAATTTTTGTTATTACTTTTTAAAATACATTTTTAGGTCAACTTCTCCTTTTTTAATGTAGCTGTGTAAACTAAGTTGACACCGTTATTGCAATGTCCTTCCAAAAAAAACAAAAAAAACTTAACCTGTTTTAAATTTTAACAATTAAATCTTTTTTTTTTTTATAAATAAAGAAAATGAAAGAAAATAATACATAAATTTAATACACAGCCCACTGTTTTCATATATCACCACTGCTTGCAAAGTAAACTTAGCTCACACGCTAAGGCTTATCTGGCAATCGAAGTGTAACAAAATCTTTTATTTGCCGTGAAGTTAATCCAAGGGATTTTAAGCTAAATCTCGATTTCATTATTATAAATAAAACGCTTTGAACTTTTGTCTCGAAAGTTTTAATTCTTATCTAGACTAACACCGCCAAGCCAAAAAATTGCACACAAAGATTTACACACGCCAAAAAAATAAAAAAAATACGCTGATATCATGTAGCCAAACAATTTAAATTTACTTGAACATAGTGTGTCATTTATGCATAGACTAACTATTTCATTTTCAATGATGAAAATTTTTTTTTTTCAGTCTAGCTTCCTTCAAACACATCTAAGCCACCAAGTAACTGTTACTATTGTCTATGATTTTGCGAAAAAAAAAATTGTGGAACTATTTATTTGCTAAATAAATTATCAAAGTTTGGCTGATGGCAGCAAGCTCTTTGAGCGATCAAACCAGGGACGTCATTTGGGTAGGGCAGGGTTGGGGCATTTGCCCCTCCCCCCCCCCCTGAATTTGCAGGTTTTATTTAAATTGATATGTGCGGTGGTGCCTCCAGTAATAAACAACTTAACATGCCGACCAAATTTTGGTCTTTCCTTCCCCCCCCCGGTCCCCCACTCCAACTCTTGAAAAAAACTGAAATGTCGCCTCTGGATTAAACCACGGAGGAAAGAGATTGTTTGGAATCACTGCTTCAACTGCTATAATGTCAATGAGAAACCTTTTTATTGCTTTTTTTTTTTTTTTTAAAGCACGGCTCTCCACTCAAATTGTCCATTGTGTCTACCATAAACTCCAGTATAGTGGGTTGTCGTTTTGGATCACACTAAGCTATGAATTTAAGCTTCCGTAACATTGTTTACGCTACTAGCCTACGAATAAAATACGACGGGAAAGAACAATAGTGTGCCAGCGTGCTTTCATACGCCGTAGCTCAGACGACATGTTGTGGATTAGCGCCTCCCCCGCCCCCACGCTCAATATGTCCTGCACCTTTTTTTTTTCAACAAACACTTGAAACTATTTGACCTTCCGGCAGACTTGAGGAAATTTAACCTTAACGCCCCCCGGGTTTAAAGAAAAATTGATCGCCCCTTTGAATGGAAGTATGATAGCTATCAAGCCACCGTTAAATCCAGTCAGGTATGCTAACGGATTATATCCTGTGTGGAAGGCGTTAGTAGCGCCCTTCAGACGCGTTCCTGTTCTTTGATCAACTGATTGACCTATACCCGCCCAACGCACCGAGGTGCCAGAGAAAGACGTCCTGACCCTAGGTCACTCAGGACAGTCGGGTGTACTGACTAGAGCAGTGGCGCAGCCAGGGTTAGTGCCACCCGAGGCCTGGGGGGACAAGATTTTTTGCCGCCCCCCGCCCCAATTTTCCACACACAAAACAATCTATACGTGGCCAAAAATGCTTCCCTAAATATTGTGGGGGAAAAAACGTGTCAACCTGGTCGAAGAACCCACTCTACACCCTCTTACCACTGAGAAAAAAAAAAGGGGGGGGGTCGAAAATACTGGTCTTGATATAATACTTGACTTCCCATGCATGAAAATTTGTCATTGTGTTGAAATAATGTGTAGAGAGGGGGGAACATATTAGTTATCAGGAAACATATAAGTTAACAGGGAACTGTTTACAATATATACATTATCCCCCTATCTCCTCAGTGGACATCCAAAACTGACGTCACCGCATCTTTTTAAAAAAAAGTGGGACGGGGAGGGGGTCACGAATCTATTACGGATGCCCAAAGCGTGCCGTTATCAAGTCAACTCATATAAAGCAGCGGTGCCCAACATTTTTGGGCAAAGGGGCCATTTTGTGGAAGAATTTTTTTTTTGTCCCCACGGACCAGGGGTGGAATGTTTTCAGTTTGATTCAAGTGAAAATCAATATAATAATAATAAGTTTAAAAAATTTAAAAAAAACGCGCCTTCCGTTTCACCTTGCGATCCAGTTCCCGGTGATTCGGGGGACCCCCTGATATAAACTAATTAAGGACATGATATAGTTCTGACACTTGAAGCTCGGTAGGGTCATTGACATACGTTGTTTGTGTCGCAGTGTGTACCCTCGGGCCTAATGAAGCATAACATGAAGTTTGCAAGAGTTTAATGATCCTTTGACGTCACGTATACACAAAGCCCCGTGCTTGCCGGCCAGAAGAAATAATTTAGATAGTTGAGATTATCGATTGATTTTTTATTTATTTTTTTTTTAATTTTGTCAAGCCAAAATTTGTGATTGAAAATCGATTTGTAGATTATCATAGGGTGTGTCAAGAGATCGTAACAACAACACACACACACAAAAAAAAGGGTTGAAAAGTATTGTACTGTTGGAGAAATATACCACCATGCAAGCTCTGTAACGTTATTTTAATACCTTTACTGATCTTCATGAAGCAGTCATCAGATGTTGTTTTGAAAAAAATCGTTTTACACATAAATCATTCAAATAAATAGCACGATTTACGCATGTAAGATTTTTGGTTCAATTATATTTCCTTCAAAATGATGTTTAGAGAAAAAATGTAAAAGTCAATTTCATTTTCAAAGCGATTGAGCTGTTTTATTATTATGTGTTATTCCTCAACAACCCACCCCCCCCCCTTTCTTTTAAATTAAAAAAAAACACACACAAACCCCCCCCCCCCTACCAAAAAAAAATGACTAAACGCATTAATTAATTCTTTTTTTACACACACATTCCCTTACAGGCATGACATATCTTGTGAATCTATTTTTAAAAAAGACATTGAAAACATTTCCATTGAATTCATCTTCTTCTATATTGCGAGGGCCCACCGTCAATGAACTGATCATTCTACAACCCTTAAATTATAAAATTAGTATTTCTTCTAGCAACCCCCTTCTGCTCGTCAGTGGGACATAAATTTGGAGTTCACTCCAACAGTCACTTATTTATTTTTTTCTTAAAGTGTGGTAGAGAGGCAGCCCAATCGGTGGACAGCATTTCGTCAAAATTTGTATAATTCAGCTTCATCAAGTAGATTAGCTACCAAATTTAATTAAAGTGACGCATATTTTCCAAAACCAACGGTTGAGCAAGGTGACTACATTATTCACGCGCCAAAACGTCCCTCGTGGAACTCGGCACTTGAGAGTGCGCACGTGGATTTTAAACTTAATATATATTTTTTCTTGACTTCTTTTTTAATAGTTATTTTCATCATATAGAAATGCAATGCATCGGACATCCGACAGATTTTTTTTGATTTTTTCATTCTATTTCCTCCTAAAAATTTTATACATGTTCTACAATGTTGCAGGCAGATGAATCTAATGCGCAGCCACGTTTAATTAAA
This sequence comes from Lymnaea stagnalis, assembly GCA_964033795.1. Lineage (NCBI taxonomy): Eukaryota > Metazoa > Mollusca > Gastropoda > Lymnaeidae > Lymnaea > Lymnaea stagnalis. The sequence continues at coordinate 510,987 of CAXITT010000351.1, forward strand.
ATTAAGACGGCGTCTTGCTGCTGACCAGGTATCTAACGTCATGCTTGTGAACTCCTTATAACAGTAAGGCCACCAATAATCC
>CAXITT010000351.1:511755-522775 GCA_964033795.1 Lymnaea stagnalis
GGGGGCCAGACTCCCGGGGTCCCTTAGGAGTCGTGACAAACAAAAAATTAATTATCTGCCCCCCCCCCCCAAAGGTGTCAACACATATGAAAAGTAAAGAATATATTCATGTTGGCCTATCATATAAAAGGTCAAATATGCCCCTTGTATCCTACCATATGAGAGGTTAATTATATACCCAGTGTATCCTATCATTGTCGGCTAGATGTCCTTAAGGGGGGTCATTTCATTATAAGACGTCAATTTATATGTAGCATATAAGAAGTCAACGCCATAATCCCTTGCATCCTAGGATATAACAAGTGTATGTCTATATGGATCCTAGCATTTAAGAAGCACTCCCATAATTTATTGACCAGTACTGTAAGATTCACGGGTTATTTTTTTTTTTCAAGGAGAGACTCATTGAGCTTAAGCTGGTCAACACCTTCCACAGGATGACCAGCGCGTACGTCCAGAGGGACGAAGACGTGGAGGCTGTTAAGTTCCCGTCTATCGTGAACCAGTCACAAGCGTAAGTATGGACTCTCTTAATCCGTTTGTAGCCGGTGTTAAATAGGATGTCCTCGCATTGGTAGCCGGCGTTAAATGTGATGTCCTCGCATTGGTAGCCGGTGTTAAATAGGATGTCCTTCATTAGTAGCCGGTGTTTAATGTGATGTCATCGTATTGGTAGCCGGTGTTAAATAGGATGTCCTCGCATTGGTAGCCGGTGTTAAATAGGATGGCCTCGCATTGGTAGCCGGTGTTAAATATGATGTCCTTCATTAGTAGCCGGTGTTTAATGTGATATCATCGTATTGGTAGCCGGTGTTAAATAGGATGTCCTCGCATTGGTAGCCGGTGTTAAATAGGATGTCCTCACATTGGTAGCCGGTGTTAAATATGATGTCCTCGCATTGGTAGCCAGTGTTAAATGGGATGTCCTCGCATTGGTAGCCGGTGTTAAATAGGATGTCCTCGCATTGGTAGCCGGTGTTAAATGGGATGTCCTCGCATTTGTAGCCGGTGTTAAATGGGATGTCCTCGCATTTGTAGCCGGTGTTAAATGGGATGTCCTCGCATTGGTAGCCGATGTTAAATAGGATGGCCTTGGATTGGTAGCCGGTGTTAAATAGGATGTCCTCGCATTGGTAGCCGGTGTTAAATGGGATGGCCTCGCATTGGTAGCCGGTGTTAAATAGGATGTCCTTGCATTGGTAGCCGGTGTTAAATAGGATGTCCTCACATTGGTAGCTGGTGTTAAATAGGATGTCCTCGCATTGGTAGCCGGTGTTAAATAGGATGTCCTCGCATTGGTAGCCGATGTTAAATAGGATGGCCTCGGATTGGTAGCCGGTGTTAAATAGGATGTCCTCGCATTGGTAGCCGGTGTTAAATGGGATGGCCTCGCATCGGTAGCCGGTGTTAAATAGGCTGTCCTCACATTGGTAGCCGGTGTTAAATAGGATGTCCTCGCATTGGTAGCTGGTGTTAAATAGGATGGCCTCGCATTGGTAGCTGGTGTTAAATAGGATGTCCTCGCATTGGTAGCTGGTGTTAAATAGAATGTCCTCACATTGGTAGCTGGTGTTAAATAGGATGTCCTCACATTGGTAGCTGGTGTTAAATAGGATGTCCTCGCATTGGTAGCTGGTCTTAAATGGGATGTCCTCGCATTGGTAGCTGGTGTTAAATAGGATGTCCTCGCATTGATAGCCAGTGTTAAATAGGATGGCCTCGCATTGGTAGCCGGTGTTAAATAGGATGTCCTCGCATTGGTAGCCGGTGTTAAATAGGATGTCCTCACATTGGTAGCCGGTGTTAAATAGGATGACCTCGCATTGGTAGCCGGTGTTAAATAGGATGTCCTCGCATTGGTAGCCGGTGTTAAATATGATGTCCTCACATTGGTAGCCGGTGTTAAATATGATGTCCTTGCACTTAAGAATGTATGAATCGTTGGGTTGAAATTGAGGGTGAACCGCAATTGGAAATATGTCTCATGGCCGTCAAAGCAGTAATGTCAGTCAAGGCAGTCATGGCAGTTATGTCAATCATTGCAGTCATGGCAATCAGGGCCCCCACGATAACGGCAACGTTCTTCGTACAGTCTGACTGGCAAAACATATTGCAAAAACACCACCGCAGCTCATGATCAAATACAGTCTAAATCCTTAATGAAACTTTAAAAAAAAAAATTCTTCATGAATTTTATGTTTTTTGGAGCTGGGGATCAATGTTTGACTGGGGATCAATGTTTGACTGGGGATCAACGTTTGACTGGGGATCAATGTTTGACTGGGGATCAATGTTTGACTGGGGATCAATGTTTGACTGGGGATCACTGTTTGACTGGGGATCAACGTTTGACTGGGGATCAATGTTTGACATGGGATCAATGTTTGACTGGGGATCAATGTTTGACTTGGGATCAACGTTTGACTGGGGATCAATGTTTGACTGGGGATCAATGTTTGCCTGGGGATCAATGTTTGACTAGTGATCAACGTTTGACTGGGGATCAATGTTTGACTGGGGATCAATGTTTGACTGGGGATCAATGTTTGACTGGGGATCAATGTTTGACTTTGTTGAGTAGACCAGTAGCTTTCGTCCTGACGTTGCCTTTTTTTTTTAATCATTGAAAAAAGTATTTGAATTTAAACAATGCTTTAGTTATTATTCAATAATAATGCTGCCGGACCCTTGTTGTTTTCATATTTTTACATCGCAGTAACGCCGTCCTCAGCTGTGGGGGGTGAGACAGCTGCTATTTCAATTTATGGCAACCATGCCGTTTCCTCTGGAGAATTTCCCCTTACTTCTCACTTAATTATTTATGGAGGGCAAAAGGGGGGGGGGGTTATTACCGCTTAACCTCATTCATGACATGACATTTTGAATTTTGTCAACTCAGGGGCACAACGAGTACAGAACCAACGGTCTTTCAGAGTGAACATTTCACCAAACATTCACTGAGTGAGAAAATGCTTCACAACGAATGGAGTAGACAAGGCAATGGTTCCCTCTTTCATAAGCACAACAAAGTAGGCTCCCTTTAATGTCAACTCTATAAATTATTCAATTTTTTTTGTTAGATATATTTCTTATTAACTAGATTTTGTTTATTATAAATGTACCAAAGTCATTTACCAGTAGGCCTATGCTTTATTTTCTCTAGACTGACAGCGATAAAGTTGAAACCCATGGAGCGCTGACAACCGTGAGTTTACCAGAGGAAGCCACGAAAGTAGCGACGTTGTACTCGCAAAGATGGAATGGTGAGATCTGAAGTTCCTACACGTGTTTCGTGTCTGTTAATGAATGTAATCAGGAAATCTATTGTTTTCGTTAAATGTGTAGCAGCATGTGTACCAATATGTGTACCAACATGTGTACCAACATGTGTACCAGCATATGTACCAACATGTGTTCCAAGAGGTGTCAGTGACACAAAGGCTCCGTACACACATTATATAACACAAAAATATGACATTTTTCACCCAAACCTGACCTTTATAACATTATATTACATTTCCATTGACCCACCCCAAAATATAAAATAACATTTCTAGCAACCCCCCCCCTCTCCCCCCACACACACACACACTTTTTTTCTGCTCTACCCTTGGAAATAAGTAAGTAATAGTCACCCATTGCAATAGCATTGTGGGCTACAGACTGCTCTCACTGCCTTAACCTTTATAACATTATATTACATTTCCATTGACCCACCCCAAAATATAAAATAACATTTCTAGCAACCCCCCCCCCTCTCCCCCCACACACACACACACTTTTTTTCTGCTCTACCCTTGGAAATAAGTAAGTAATAGTCACCCATTGCAATAGCATTGTGGGCTACAGACTGCTCTCACTGCCTTACCACATTTGTTTGATTCACTAAAAACAATCACCAACTCAACCCGTTAATATCTCTTTTCTTTTTTTTTTCCCTTATTCAACAGAAAGGAAACGGAACAAATTCCTACTAAAGATCGTCCTGTCGCTAGACCCGAGACAGATCTACTTCCTCTCAAAGTTTTTATCAGTAATGTTAATTTTATTTTCTTATTTTAGATATAGACACTAGGCCTTCCATGTTTTTTGTTTTTGTTTTAATTAATCCGTTAATATTCATTCAACTGCACCACTATTATTACTACTACTTTTATTATTATTATTATTCTTAATATTTTTTATTATCATTATCATTATTATTATTATTAAAGTCTTTCTGCTCGTATTTCCATCTTGTTTTGTCGAGCGTAATTTTTTTGTGGACACACGCGACTCCTTTGCTAGGCTCATCCTCGTTCTCTTTCTGACCCGGAAAGGTCGCATCTGATTTGATGATTGCAGAGCTACAGCTCAGCTAGGCTGGGGCGAGGGAGGGGGTGGGTTGTGGGTGATCGGGAATTAAAAGGGGATATAAAAAAAACCCACCCGAACCCTTTGCTTATACTTATAAATAAAGTATCGTTCCGTCTGTGAGGTTTTGGGATGGGATGGCGGAAGGTGTTTGGTGCAGTGGATTTCGGCAACTAGACTTCTGAGCAACGGACGGCAAGCAGTCGTTAAGTTTTACTTTTTAGTTTTATGCCTGGGTAAAAAGCTAAGTCACTGTATATACCTGGGTTTTTAAAGCATTCGTTGTTTTGTTTTTTTTTAAACTCTTCTTTTGGTCATCATTTACATTCTTTTTGTAATGAATTTGAAGAAAAATCATTTTCTTATTTCTAGTGCACTTGAAACTCCTTTAGAATAAACTTTTGTTTTTAAATGTTCATCTTACATAAAATGCGGGTTTAAAGTTCTCCCAAAAGTGAATCCCACGGAAAGTATGGAAGCAAAGTTAAAACTTCTGGGTTAGCCCCGCCCATCCCCTCCCCCTTTTTTTACCGTCCAAATGAATTCGCTGTCACAATGAGGTATTTGATTGAGAAACAGCATCCCCCCCCCCGGGCCCTTAGTATTTCCCACCCCCGAACAATTATTAATAAATTAATCCAACCAGTCAGTGCAAAGACCCGACAAGCTCAGAAAGTCGGTGAATCATTATGTGGCCACGCAACATAGAATTAAACACAAAACTTGAGCATATAGAATCTCCCTGGCAGTAGAATACCTGTCAAGGGTATGAGCATCACTGTTGTTATGTGTGGGGTTAGAGTAAGTAGTGTTCACCTGAAGGAATGCAAGTCTGAGTGACCGAGGCGTGAGATTGTCATTGACGATGGGATGGAGGGCGTATATTGATATATATAGTGTGTCAGGAGAGAGACGGTTCACGTGATATGTACAAGGATTACTTCGAAAAGATTATAAGTGCTTGCTGTTATTTAGGATTTTATTATGCGATAGTAGTGCTTCGAAGAGGATTGATACTGACTTTTGATAGAACGGTTTTTTTTTAAAGTGACTTTTCGGATAATAAAGGAGTCCGTTACTTGACTCAGGACTTTTGTGATTTGTGAAGCGTGGCGGTCATCTCAGTATGGAGTACCAGAGCGTAGTTGTGCAACCGTATTACATAATCCACAACAAGTGTACGTGATGGCAGTAGCAGTAGGCCCTGGACTTAACAATACCACTTTGTTTTTTGTTGTTGTTGTTTTCTTCTCCTAACCCCACAAGGAGACAGGCACCAGGATGCATTCTGAAAACTGTCACACATTCATAACAGCAGCGTACTTCTCTACACAAAACATTTTAAAATGTTATTAATCACATTATAAATCACTGCTCGCCATCTATTTAGCCCAACTGTTTATCACAACTATTTCTCACAACTATTTCACTATTTATTACAACTATTTCTCACAACTATTTCTCATAACCATTTATGACAACATTGTATTACAACTTGCGCATATACATAGATTGCAAATGATCAGAAAATAATCCGTAAAACCATGTTTCGTATTTTGTTTTAACCCACACAGGTCAAGCAGGAGAAAGACATCGTTGGGCTGCTGCCAGAAAATCTGGCACTTAAAATCCTGGCTGGCCTTAGACCTAGGGACCTTTTAGCAGCTTGCATGGTAATATCATGTTACCAAATTACTTTTTTTTTTTTTGCCAATGAATTTCAGGAAAGCAGACAATTGAAGTAACCGCTTCTCACGGGTTCAGATTGTGATAATATTGAATATATCTTCGTTCAGTAATTATTGTATTTTGTATTTATTAAGTTTTTGTTCAATTTATTTGAAATAAGAGTTTACATTACTTTAAATTTGATGTTTTCTGTGTCAGTACTTTCAAACTTGAACACATTACATTTGGTATTTTTCCTGAAGGCTGCATTTTCTTTCATCAATCTAAGAGTGTTTAACTCTGTCCTGTAAACTACATATCTATACAACAAGCTAAGAGAGTTTGTCTCTGTCTTATAGATGACATATCTATACAACAAGCTAAGAGTTTGTCTCTGTCTTATAGATGACATATATATACAACAAGCTAAGAGAGTATGTCTCCGTCTTGTAGACTACGTATCTATACAACAAGCTAAGAGTGTTTGTCTCTGTCTTGTTGACTGCATATCTATAAACCCATCTAAGAGTGTTTGCCTCGTCTTGAACCGTTTTTGCTGTCCCATTCTTTCTGGCCGAAACGACCACTCTCCATTATGGTCCTTCTTCATTTTTTTTTTCCAATGCCCTTCTCATATTTCTTATGCCACATTTTTGCCCGTGTTGATAAGTGTTGGTGTTGTTTGAATGTTGCTGGCTGAAATTCTGACTCCGATTCTGAACCACAGAAGGTCCCAGATTCTGAGTTCGGATTTATCTGGGGCAACACTGATTCCTCGAACTGCTGAGTCCTGAAAGCGTTAGTGTTAGATTGTGAAATTTGTCCTCCAAGGTCTGAACTAAAGAAATAAAAAATGTAAAATGTTCTAGGGTGAGTCAGGGGACAACAAAGTGAATGCTTCGACTCGGGATTGACAGCTATTTCTGGGCTCCTGGCCCTTTGCAACCGGGTCACTGGGGTGATAGCTTTATACATACTCGATTACTACGTATGTCCCAAACACGTCAGCTTGGGGTGGTTTCAGAGAACAAATTAGTACACACTTTCGATGAGAGGGACACCATTTGTGCATGAACGATCTTTTTATGTTCAAAGATACATTTTCATCAGCAACCTCCCCCCCCCCACACCCCCCACCCCCTGACACATTTTTTTTTCTGGCTTGCTTACAACGAATCAAGGTGTTCTATATAATATAGTTATTTCCTAAAACACTATCAGTTTCAAGTTTGTTCTCGGACTTTTATACAGTCATTCCTACATTTTCAAGATAAGATTATTTTCCTTCTCGTCATTTCTTTTTTGTTGTAGGCTGAACTAGGCTTTTGGCCGAAACGTTCTTCGTTTTGTGTTATCTTTAAAGCTCATCTTGTTTTCCTATTGTCTTGATCTTCCAACACGATTGCAACCCTTCTCCCCCTCACCCCTCCCCCCCCCCTTTTTTTTTCCAATATTAGTAGAAACTACATATTATTTACAGCAGAGCATTCTATTCAAAAAAATACCAATCTACTGCTATTACCGATTCCAACTAAACTATTTCTCCTCTCTCCAAAGGTAAGCAAACAGTGGGAAAGGCTGGCGAGCAATAACTCCCTGTGGAAGCTGAAGAGTCAGGACGTGAACGTGGTTGTCCCCGTGCCGCCTGATCCTGACTGGAAGATCGTGTTCAGGGACAACTACATGCTGAGGCTCAACTGGAGGAGGGGACGCTGCGAGACCGCGGAGTTTGTTGGACATTCTGATAGGTATGTTGGACATTCTGACAGGTTTTTTGGACATTCTGATAGGTATGTTGGACATTCTGACAGGTTTGTTGGACATTCTGACAGGTTTGTTGGACATTCTGACAGGTATGTTGGACATTTTGACAGTTGTTGTTGTTTTTTTTTTGCCATTCTGGTAGGTTTGTTGGACATTCTGACAGGTATGTTGGACATTTTGACAGTTGTTGTTTTTTTTTGTTTTTTGGTTTTTTTTTTTTTTTTTTTTTTTTTTGCCATTCTGGTAGGTTTGATGGACATTCCGACAGGTTTTCTGGACATTCTGACAGGTTTATTGGGCATTTTGACATGTTTGTTCGACAGTATTGGCACATAGAATCGTTACCGATGACAACACATTCTATCAAATTTTCAGCCCCACCCCAAACACCAAAAAATTAGTTTTTCGTGTTTTTTTTATTCAAGAGGAAGATGAAGGAAATATGATGGCACTGATTTCACGCAATAAAATTCCCATTAACTGCGCCTAATCAGATTCTCTAAACACCAAATATCGCTAGCGCGTTTGCTACATAACATTTTCTTTTTCTTTTTTCTTCTGAAATAGTTCATGAAATAAATCTGCGGTGTAAAAGCGGTTGGGGCATTATTATATTTATATAAAATAAAATATTTGTAAAATTCCCATAAAGGAATTATAAGAAAGCCTTTGTTGTTATGGGTGGTTTGAGTTATTTCTTAAAGGCATTTCTTTTACTGAGAATTGTTCTTTTTTTTTTTTCTTTTCCTTGAAAGCGTCCAATGTGTGACGTGTGACACTGAACGTATTGCCAGTGGCTCTGCGGATAAGACAATCCGGGTATGGGACATCAAGACGAAGGAGCTCCTCCACGTGCTGAAGGGTCACACGAAGGGCGTGTGGTGTCTTCAGTTTTTCACCAGGCACCTGCTGGTCAGCGGGTCTTTCGATAACACGATCAGGGTTAGCTCAGCCCTTTGCATTCTGTTGGGGACCGCTCTAAAGGATGTTTGTGTTGTTTGAGATTTATGTCTTGTCTTTCATGTCTAATTTATCATGTGTAGTTTTTCGTATCTGGCTGTTCATGTCTAGTTTTTCGTGTCTAATTTTTCGAGTCTAATTTTTCATATCTAGTTTTTTCCCGTCTTATTTTTTATGTCTAGTATTTTTATGTCTAGTTTTTTCATATATAGTTTTTCGTGGCTGGTTTTTCATGTCTAGTTTTTTTGTGTCTAGTTTTTCGTGGCTGGGTTTTCATGTCCATTTTTTCATGTCTAGATTTTCATGTCTAGATTTTCATGTCTAGTTTTTCGTGTCTAGTTTTTCTAGTCTAGTTTTTCGTGGCTGGTTTTCCATGTCTATTTTTTCCTGTAAATTTGTTCATGTCCTGTTTTTATGTCTTGCTTACAACCAATCAAGGTGTGTTAAATTCTCTAATCATCATAACGATAATTTGTAACATATACCCAGAAGCGTAACGAACGTAAAGAAGAAGAACTATTTCAGACTTTGTCAGATGACATCAGGTCAATGGTAACTTAAAGATTTAAGTAATCCTCGATATTCCATTTTTTTTTGTTTAAATCCTAACATTAATTTATGTGATATGAATCTGTCAATATTTATAGCCTACATTAGATTGAAATATTATCATGCTTTAAAAGAGTGCTTTGTGTGGACAATTTATGTCTTTGAAAACAGTAGAACCGACCAGATGTGCTGTGTAAATAGCAATCAAGTTCAAACAATTGAAATCGCCCCGATTTAAGTGTGACCTAACAAGGAATCAAATTTTTTTATTGTTTTTTTTTTTTTTAAGATTTGGAATCTTCGGACAGGACTGACCACTCGGACTCTGTTCGGCCACGAAGGTCAGATATGGTGTCTGAAAATTCGCGGTCCGCTGTTGGTCTCTGGTTCTCAGGACAAAACGGTACCATCATATCCTTTTTAAATTGTTTCGTTTAAAATGTATGCGTGTTACTTTGAAACCGTTCAGATTGTTATATGTGTGGGAACGTATTTAAATTGTTTTAAAGTGTAATTTAAACATTATTTAAACATAAGGTTGCTTTTATTGACATAAATTTTTTTTTTTTAATTTAGATATACACTTGAAAAGACATTTTAACAACATATATTTCGAATGCAATAAATCAGAAATGTTCACAAAACTGGAGAGGTCAAAATGGGTCCCGAGTTTCAGCTAATAAGATTAGAAGATTCCAGCGTAGTGGTTCTTAAGCAGGAGTGTTAGCACTCACGGAAGGGGGGGGGTGAGGGGGGCGGAGTCAGCGGGTGCGAGGGGCAGTGTCAGGGGGTCGGGGGGGGGCGCAGTGTCTATGAGTGCGGGAAGACGAAGAAAATGGGGTTTATTTTGATTTTATGAACGTTTACAGGAGTGTTAGCACTCACGGAAGGGGGGGGGTGAGGGGGGCGGAGTCAGCGGGTGCGAGGGGCAGTGTCAGGGGGTCGGGGGGGGGCGCAGTGTCTATGAGTGCGGGAAGACGAAGAAAATGAGGTTTATTTTGATTTTATGAACGTTTTTTAGAATCGTGTGGTTGCGTGAAATATGATTTGTAATCAAGATGAGATGCGGCGCTTCCAATAGGTTGAGAACACCTGTTTTAGAGAAAACATTGACTTTGAGATGTCGAACTGCTAATGAACAAAATAAGACTCTAGAACAGTGTGACATTTTTTTTTTCCACACAGCCTCATTACATTATCTCTAAAAGTAAGAATGTGCCAGGTAATGAAGGTAATCACAACTTTATCAATCTAGATCTCTACATGTTTTTTTTTAAATTTATGTCTTCCTCTTCTTGCTTGGTGATATATAGGCCAAGCTTTGGGACATAGGAAGATGTTTGCTGCTCGGAACGCTGTCAGGCCACAGTGCGGCCGTGTTCAACGTTGATACGTCAGAGGACAACAAGATGGTGCTCACTGCTTCTGGAGATAAGGTTAGAGGTTCGGAAATTCCCAAGACTGATTTTTTAATATTTTTTTTTTGCTTTTTAAAAGCCGTCCCTCTTAATTTTTACTATTACGCCATTGCAGATCCCACATTTTAAGAATTAATATCCACGCCACGTGTGGGCTCTTATAAGGGACGTTATTTGGGTAGGTCAGGGTAGGGTATCCCCCCCCCCCCCCCACGAATTTGTAGATTGTATTTAAATTGCTAGTTACTGTGGCGCCTTCAGTAATAAACAACTTAACAAGCCGACCAAGTTTTGTTCCCCCCCCCCCC
>CAXITT010000351.1:524155-549491 GCA_964033795.1 Lymnaea stagnalis
AGAGACTAATCACTAAAGTATGTTGACTCAAACTATCCATTTTCATCATTAAAGAAGAGAACATGAACTCCATATAAGAAAATATGCTTTCCACTTGTGGTAGCTATACATTTGTTCCAAAATGCCCAGGGAACACAATGCAAAAGTTGACTTTTCAAGTCTAAGTAAATTGAAAAATTGTTACTGCAAAGAAATTTAATAAATATTTACATGTATACACCTTAATTGTTTAATTTTGTTCATTTGTGATGTATCTCAATGTTTTATTTGACAATTTCCTGGTTGTTTTTATATTATTCAACAAAAACGCCGCATTGCGATAATCAGGAATTTTGAGTTTCATTAAGTTTCAGGGATTGAAAAATTTGTAAATGAAGTTTCAGGTTTCAAGAAATTTTTAGAAAGGGATTTCAGGGTTCACAGCTTTCAGTGAGTGGCACCCCTGCCCTTTGGGTTGTAAGCCAACCAGGTGACCCGATGGACTTGGCGCGTTCACTCTCTCTGTAGAGTTCTCCCTTGCCAGTGTAAGTTGGTAAGGTGGTGAGATCCTGCTTGTTTCGACACCGACAGTGGCGCCCTCGTCCAGGGCTGCTTGTAAAACGGTGGCGCCCTCTTCCAGGGCTGCTTGTAAAACGGTGGCGCCCTCTTCCAGGGCTGCTTGTAAAATGGTGGCGCCCTCTTCCAGGCCTGATTGTAAAACAGTGGCGCCATCTTCCAGGCCTGGTTGTAAAACAGTGGCGCCCTCTTCCAGTGCTGCTTGTAAAACAGTGGCGCCCTCTTCCAGGCCTGCTTGTAAAACAGTGGCGCCCTCTTCCAGGCCTGCTTGTAAAACAGTGACGCGCTCTTCCAGGCCTGCTTGTAAAACAGTGGCGCCCTCTTCCAGGCCTGCTTGTAAAACAGTGACGCTCTCTTCCAGGCCTGCTTGTAAAACAGGGGAAGACCTCTGTGACATTTTAAAAGTGATTCACGCAAAGCTCTCACCCGAGATGTGTGTTGAGATATATCAAAGAAGTTGTCCATTGATCTATTACAGCAGATTAGGGTGACAGAGGCTTTTTTACGTAAACACGTATGCTCCCAAGACGTACTGGTTAAATTATTCATTCTTTTACGCCATCCCTTAAACTCATTAAAGGAAAGAACTTTGATCCCCCCCCCCTTTCCGGGAGTTTTGCGGGACCGTTAGCTGGTGTGAGAAATGAGATATGATACAAGGAGGCCTGTCGGATAAAGCAGTGAGAATATCTATGCGCTGTCTCTCCACAGACAGTTCGCCTGTGGAGCGCCGACACGTTTCAACTGGTCAAGTGCGTGTGGGTCAGTCCGTCAACGTCTGTGATGACGGTCAGCTACTGCCAGGGCTACTTCGCCTGCTCTTACGATGGAACGGTTTGCCTATACAAAGGGACGAAACTGGTGAGAACATTCAACGAACACAGGAAGAGGTGAGTTTGAGCCCCCTTATTTTTTTTTATTTTTGAGTTAGTGTTAAATTTTATTTTTTTTAGAACTGCATTGATGGAAATTACAAGCATTGTATTATGCAACGCTGCCTTCGTAACAAAAGTAGTCCAAAATAATTTTATTACATTTATTTACATTTGTGTTTGCATGCCCCCCCCCCCAACCTCGAATCAACAAATCTCCACGACGCTCCTCCGTGGTTTCCCCTTTACTATATAAAAATGTATTGACCAGCAGAGGTATCGGCACTCAACCTAAATTTAAAAGTCAACACGGAGACTGTGCTCTTTGCTCTTATTTATGCTTCTTAAACGTTGAAATTCGGCAAGCCTCGGAATATTTCTCAACATCAAATGTAAGGATAGCGTCCCAGATCAGCCCCCCCCCCCAACACACCCATGATCTATACGATTTTAATGCAATCCCAGCTTCCCAGCTGTGTGGGACATGCGAAACCACCGCTTGACCAACTGAATGTTTTATGGTGAGCTCGAGCATGGAAGTTATTTTTTTTTTTGTGGGCCGAAGAGACACTTTCAAGACAAACCTAAAAGCAAATATAATGTGTTTAAAGGGGAATGTATCCTGTTTATTTCAGGGTTGAGAGTCTCAAGTTAAAGATGACCGACGCCGATAAAGGTGAAGGCCACATAACAAGTGCAGGTCAAGATGGCCTCATCAAGCACTGGGACGTGACGCAGTGAGTTAGTTCTGTAGAAGGGTGTCAATCATACTTGCTGACTTCCGAGTCCGAACTTCCGAGTCCGAACTTCCGAGTCCGAACTTCCGAGTCCGAAATTCCGAGTCCGAAATTCCGAGGCCAAACTTATCTGACACTAATTCGTTGACTTGAGATCCACACTCTTTACTTCACTTACAGACACTTCTCATATCTAGCGCCCAGAGCTTCACCTTACAATACATACTAATTAAGCAAAACTCGATTTTTTTTAAAGATGGCAGTGTAACATCATTTTTTTTTTAAAGTTGAATTTTAGTTCAATAAAAAAATAATAGTAATATTTTTTTTTTATTTATCTATTTTATTTTCATTATTTTTTAATTAATTTTTTAAAAATATTTTATTTATTTGAATTTGCTATCGAAATATATTGTTGAAATTTTTACTGAAAGGAGTATACAGAAGTATTGAGAAAAGCCAAATGCTCCCCCCCCCCCCAGCAAAAATATGTCAACAATAAACCATCTGGCACCCGTCAGAATATCAAGGCTAAATACGCTTTGTAGATTTGAGCCGATTTTTCCAGTGTCCCATGATCTCATAATGTACCCCACCCCTATATAGCGGAAAAAAGTGCCAATCAGTGACGGAACGGACCCAAATTTGTGATTTGAGGGGGGAAGGGGGGGGGAATATGATTTATCAACTTTGAATGCCTGGTGCCCGAATCTTAAAAGTGGCAGGGGGGGGCTACCAAAAGTCAAGAAATGGCCCTGACCCTAACTATACCATTTGGTAGTTGCTTAGTCAGAGTGTGCACTGATGTCAACATCAGTTGAAAATTATGTTTAAACGCTGTCAACACATTATCTATACCTGACATATTAAATAGATATTTTTTTTTGCCTTCAGGGATGACAGCCTGCAGACTTACAAAGGTCATCAGCAACCAATCAACTGCATCTTCGTGGATGACCTACGGATTGCTACCGCCTCCACAGACCACAGCGTCAAACTCTTGAACTTCAATGTGGGAGTGTCCAGCAGACGTGAAACAAAACGGAAGTGATAATAAACATGGGTTCAGGGAGCTGAGTAAAAATACAAAACGAAAAAAAAAAAATGGAACAAGATTTTTATTGTACATATTCAGTGGCGCCGCTGTTGTTACAGCCACCCACTTCCAGGAAAAAACTCTGAAGTTACCCAAAAATACCCGCCAGGGATGTACTACCCCCCACCACTTCACACCCTCACACCCCCTCCTTCTGCCACACTATATTAAAAATAAAATTTGTTCTCGTCAGCCGGGATTCTAAGAAACGTTAAGAAATAATCTCTAAAACAAAGTAAAAGTGATTGTATGTTTTAATTAATATTCCATGACATCGCTGTTGACACTTCGCCAGTGCAACATTAGACTGATATTTGAATGAAAAAAACAAAAAGCTATCTTTTGCCGATTGAACTTTTTTAACACTGGAAAATAAAATATGTTCAGTTATTGAAGAATGGGATTTAATTAATTTTTTTTTTTTATGTAATTATTTTATTATGGCATTTTCGAATACGAATAAGGAAGTGGCGAGAAACGACGACGACAATCCAGGCTCTCCATGATGTACAAGATAAATAATGGGCTGGTCCAGTGTTCCAGTATTAAACAGAAACTCGTCCGTCTCCCCCATAGACAGCGACGAGGCCATGACAGGCAATTCAGGCTCATACCAGCAAGAAGCCAGTATAGGAGCTGCTCATTCCTGCCCAAGACAATCAGGGACTGGAACCATCTTTCAAAAGGAACGGTTGAGGTGACAACACTAGACACATTTGTGTCTATTGCCTCAAGCCTTCAAACCCCTAGTGCATAATTTCCTCATCACCACCAGTAACAGAAACATTGCAAATCCCATCAACATGCATTGGAGCCAAAATGATCAATAAATTGATCGTGGGCCCTTAAGATATAGAAGAAGAAGAGAAGAAGGCAGACCAGAGCCGTACAAGAATTGTAGCGCCTCCGGGATGGATGGATTGGATGGATACACGAATATAAAAATATACATATTACATAACAGAGAGTAAATTTTAATGTCTTAAATAATAATTGTAGGTTAAAACACAAGAGAGCAACTATTCTCAAATTTTTCAGAGTGGCGCAAAGGGCCCTTGCCTAATGGTATCGTTTATTTTTAACTTCTTATCAATTGTTTCTTCTCTTGCGAACCATGGTGACCCGGGTTGTGGGTGGGGAAGTCCATAACTTTGAGAGCCACTGCACTAGAGTAATGATGCCTCGGTGAAAGGACTCTCGCGAATAAAGAAAAAAATGTCTTTATGTGCATTTGTGATTGCAAACTAGAATAACGATAAGGTGTGTGTGTGTGTGTGTGTGTGTGTAAGTCTGCTTCTTAGAGTCAGAAGTAAAGTGTGTAATTCTTGCAAAGTGTAGATGTTTGAAATTAGATATCTCACCTGTGTTCATTCGATCATGTTGAGTTTTTTTTCCTTGCATCTTCTTTCTGGTGTGTATTTTATCAAATCTAACTTTCATTTGTTGACTCTATGCAAGTGATACACAAATAAATATGTATAGGAAAACTTGTACTACCCATTTTTCTATTATTTTTTTTTAAAGAGTAGATTCATGCTAATTATTTGTTGAAGCCATTGATAGATTTAAACAATTTTTTTTTTTAAATGAGAAATTGTGATCTGAATAGTTTTAAATGTTTTGTTTCAATTTTAAATTTATGTTTTTTTTTAGTAATTCAAAGCATGAATCATTATTACTACATCACAGTAATTATGTTTTCTTCTCTCTACCGAGGCACGCTTTCTCCCCAAGACTTGTTTCGCCATAATTTGCCAGTCGATATTTTGTTGCAACCAACATTTTGTTTGTTTATTCTCTCTCTCTCTATATCGGTAGAGCTAATAAAGGGGTTCGAGTTAGAGATGTTTGGCGTAACAACGTGTAATTACGCAAGTAAATACAGATAAACCCAGTGCGGTGCCTTGTTGTTGTTGTTTTTTTTATCTTGGTGGGTTGCTTTTGATAAAGGGGAGGTGACCGTTTGAAACGTCATACAACTTATAATTGGACGGATGTAATAGCATACTCTCTATGCCAACTTCATCCCGCCACTTATAGAAACAAACATACATACCTCCTCTTTAGTCTCAGACATATTACTTTGATGTATTTTTTTAATTTTTTAATATTTTTTTTTGTAAGCAAAGGAGTGAGTCAATTTTATAAAAAAAATACAAGTTCGTTTAACAAGAGTTTACATGAGTGCTTACATGTATTAAAATTATTGATACATAATGTTTAAACGCACGAAGGAACATTTTGTATTTTCTTAAACGTTTTTTTTCTTCCAGTGTCATTTTGTAGATTGTGTAAGTGTATAAAATATATTGGGCCGTTGGTCCCAGGATTGTCAACTTTATTTGTATAAGGAGCCCTTTTTTGTTTATCAATTTAATTTGTTATTATTTTTTTATCTGTATCTGAAGAAAAACATTTTTGGGAGACGCATCGAAATGTTTAGGAAATAGATCCGCGACTATTCCAGGACCAAGTCTAATGCCAGGACCGTCACTGATTCAATCCAAATTTCATCGACCTGTACTGAGAATTTAACTCGCTCTCATGAGAAGGGAGATTTTCTCGAACTTGCCAATTCAATCCAGGTTCAGAAATGGAAGATTAAAATCTGGGCCTGGACAATGTAAAATTTAAAGATCACCCTCTTGGCCAATTCAATCCAGGTTCAGAAATGGAAGATTAAAATCTGGGCCTGGACAATGTAAAATTTAAAGATCACCCTCTTGGCCAATTCAATCCAGGTTCAGAAATGGAAGATTAAAATCTGGGCCTGGACAATGTAAAATTTAAAGATCACCCTTTTGGCCAATTCAATCCAGGTTCAGAAATAGAAGATTAAAATCTGGGCCTGGACAATGTAAAATTTAAAGATCACCCTTTTGGCCAATTCAATCCAGGTTCAGAAATAGAAGATTAAAATCTGGGCCTGGACAATGTAAAATTTAAAGATCACCCTCTCGATAGCTAATACATTTTATCGGTTTGGGACTAATTTTATTTTGCTCAAATAATTTACAAAGCTAAATACCTGCAATTTTAAACTGGACACGGGCAGCTTTGAAGCAATTGTTGCGCAGTGATACATGGATCGTAATGAGTTTACAATTCCCAGAAAGAGAGAGAAAATCTATACCACAAAAAAAGATACAAAGTTTTTTTAAATTCATCTATAATGAATCTTTTTTCAACACTTTTTTTTAAAATCTTCATATTAGATATCCACAATTATGGAGTAATTATTTTATTTTTTTGTTTAAAGAATAGTTCGGGTGTAAATCCTTTGTGGACTATTTAACAACGAGTGACACAATTTGAGATCGCAGTGGCTTTAATCTTTAAAAATCTTTAAAAATAACCTAGCGGGTTAAAACCACAATCTGCATGGTGGACACCAACTGACGCTGTTTACAGCAACGCACAGTGACATGGACGACGACGTCAACAGCACCGCCTTCGCGTGCGGCACCACGCCGTACTCCTTGGACACGGTGGCGACCCTGGGCATGATCGACACGGCGTTCTCCTGCATCATCGTCAACGTCATCGCCCTCGTCGGGACGTTCGGGAACGTCATCAACGTCGTCGTGCTCGCCCACCACGGCTTCAGAGACAGCACCAACGTCCTCCTGCTGTCCATGTCCGCCGTCGACATGCTGTTCCTCATCACCAGCATCCCCAAGAGGCTGGTCTGCGTGCTGTCCAAGTACGACGTCTACCGTTCGCTGATCCTGAACGCTTACGTCACAGCCTACCTCTGGATGCCCAACCGGTACTGCGGCCTCGTCTCGTCGGGTCTCGTGACGTTCGTCTCGCTGGAGCGGTTCGTCGCCGTGCACTTCCCGCTCACGGTCTCCGTGGTGATAACCCCGGGCAGGACGCTGGCGGCCGTGCTGCTGCTCTTCGCGTTTTGGGGCGTGATGTCGGGGCCTTTCTTCGGGCTCTACAACATCGCGTGGCTCCACGACGTGCGCTCAAATTTAGAACTACCCCAGATCATCTTGGCGAACTTTGTCGCAAAGGATTCGGAAAGTTTCAACATCTTGAACCTGAGCCTGGCTGTCATCCGGGGACCTGTCTCGGTGTTAGTCATCGTCATCAACTCAGGAGCGATTTCCAGACGGCTTTACCAGGCGACGAAGAAGATGACCGGAGGTGCGTCTATCTTGAGAAACAATCGTGACGTCAGGGTGGTTAAAATGCTTCTGGTGGTGACCTCGGTTTACGCGGCGATAGGCATCCCGCTGTCGGCGCCGTACATCGCCTACTACATCTACCCGGAGAGCGGGGTCAACCGCGACGGGACCCTGACCGCGACCTCCATCTTGCTGGAGATCGTCAACGACTTCCTGTACGTCATCAACGCGTCGGTGAATTTCGTAATCTACGTCACGATGAGCAAGAAGTTTTGCAACACATACATTTTGGTGTTTTCACGGTTTAGGCTAGGAAATTTTCGGCATAAGAAGAAATGTGGCTACGACTGAGAAACACATGTGATTGGATTTTTTAAAATTATTATTTGTGAATCATACACTTGGCCACCGTTGTTGAGAAGAATAAAAATCGGGCAGTAATGTTAACAAATTAAATTGTAATTTCGGTTGTTGTTGTTGTTTTTTTTTGTTTTTTGTTGTTGTTTTTTATAAGTTGAGGATGTTTATTAAATTGCGCATCATTTTCATGGGAAGAGGTATAGGCCTACACGAAATAACGTGGATGGAGTTTCCTCAGAATATCAATGCTTCAACAATCACTCGCTAAAAACAAAAAGGTCTAGAAATACGTTGTTGATAGTTTTTTTTTCCCAACGTTATTACTTAGGTTAATGATATTGGGGAAAAGGAATGGCCAATTAATAGTTGTTTTTTTGTTTGTTTTTTTGAAGCTACGTGTCCTGTTGTGAAGTTGGCTTCATGTAGCTGTTGGATTTGCTTCATTTCTCAGCGTTAGCTTTAAGGCAGCCAGTCAATCTTTTCTGATAAAGTTCACAAAATGAAATAGAGAACAAAGAATAAGCCTTAGTCTTTTGTGTGCAGCTGTATTTAGGGCAGTTTGGATGCTAACACGTTTGGGGAAATTTTTAAAATTTTATTTTTCAATCGATGACTTGCTCTCTACCCCACCCCACCACCTCACACTCCAGTTTTCTTTTTTTTTTTTCCTTTAATCACAAAACTAATCTGTGCCATAAAAATCCTTAAATATGTTCATCAAAGAAAGACAACTCATCCGTGTATTATTAACCAGTTGATGTGTTTAATTTTCCACATGTGATAAAAACTAGAAAAAAACTTGGAAATTAAGAAACATTAAAAAAGTTTAGGTATAAAATCGTATAAACATGCTTTACTTTCATTACCAAACAGAAACAAACATCAATTACCAAACAGAAACAAACATCAATTACCAAACAGAAACAAACATCAATTACCAAACAGAAACAAACGTAAACAAAGAAAAAAAAATATTTAAAAAATGAAATAAAACTATATACCGAGATAACGTGTGTGGGTGTAGCGTAAAAAAAAATGTACAGCTTGGTGAAACAGGAGGGTGACGTCACGGCGCCCGCAGCCAGCTCGTGTTGGCATCACGTGATCATAGTCATCATGTGTAGCTCGAACGCTAAGCCAATTTACCCTACGCTAATACATGAGCCAAGAATTGCGTCACTTATATTTTGAGAACTTTGCATTGTAATACATTGCTCACAGGGGCCGTAAATTACGCTGATGCCATAGCATTGGATGCTTCTAAAGAAAAGAAACGGGCTCAAACTGGCTATTCTTATATGTCTGTACGGGATGGATCTGATTTTATTTTTAAATCGTTTGAGAAATTTTTTGCTAAAACTCAAATACGTTTTGCAACGAAATGTTCTATTTGAACAGCAACAAAAAATCTGAACTAATTGAAGTAAGAAATACATAAAACATATCCTCCATGTTAACAAATACATAAAACATACCCTCGATGTTAACAAACACATAAAACATACCCTCGATGTTAACAAACACATAAAACATATCCTCCATGTTAACAAATACATAAAACATACCCTCGATGTTAACAAACACATAAAACATATCCTCCATGTTAACAAACACATAAAACATATCCTCCATGTTAACAAATACATAAAACAGCTTCCATGTTAACACATACATAAAACATATCCTCCATGTAGACAAATACATAAATTAATATTAAGAAGCGATATAAAAATAGTAACAAATAGAAGCATTTAAAAAAAGTATTTCCATTCAATGTATTGCATGACCTGCTCAACACAATACGATGGAGCTCTATTTGGCATCCACATTCGTGTTTTGTTTTTTTTTCAACAGAAACATCTTTGATTAATCTCATCTCTTTTAAAATTAGATGTTACTTGTAACGAAAAACGTTCACACCATCAACTTTATAGATAAAACCACTCATGCCTGTCCTAGTCAGTCAGTACCTGTTGTCCATAGTCAGTCAGCAACTGCTGTCCCAGTCAGTCAGTACCGGTTACGAAGAAGTTTAATGGTCTCCTTCACCTATTGTTTAAATTTATTCAGATAGCCGATTGCCATGTGTCATGCTGTCCTTGTCATGCTGTCCTTGTCATGCTGTCCTTGTCACGCTGTCTTTGTCATGCTGACCTTGTCATGAGTGTCCCAGTCACAAACCAAAGCAAACACACTACCTTTCCACAGTTCGAAAGGATGATGGGAAGGAGGTGGGTCAAATAGCCGTTCCGAAGATTTTTGCTTTAATCGCAGAAACACACGAACAAAGGCGATGTTAATAGAAAGTATTTCAGACGGTCAATGTTGTTAAATACTGGAAATAAGAAACATCTACGCTGAATCGAAGAGTTGGGGGCAGTTGTAGATCATGTTTAAGACTCACGTGACACACACACACACACTGCGGCCTCGTCTCGTCGGGTCTCGTGACGTTCGTCTCGCTGGAGCGGTTCGTCGCCGTGCACTTCCCGCTCACGGTCTCCGTGGTGATAACCCCGGGCAGGACGCTGGCGGCCGTGCTGCTGCTCTTCGCGTTTTGGGGCGTGATGTCGGGGCCTTTCTTCGGGCTCTACAACATCGCGTGGCTCCACGACGTGCGCTCAAATTTAGAACTACCCCAGATCATCTTGGCGAACTTTGTCGCAAAGGATTCGGAANTTTTTTTTTGGGGGGGGGGGGGCGGATGTTCGTCTATATTTTTTTAGAAAATGTCATGACGTCAGGGTACATACACTCCAAGAATTAACCTTTTTAACTCTTTTGTCTGAGTATTTGGTAGTTATAAAATAAAAACCACCCATACATTAAAATACTGTCTCCTCTATCACAGCGATTTGAACACAATGTAATCTCTGTGCGGACACAGAACTGACAATGTCACTTCTACAACCAAAAAATATAGGTCTTACAGTATCACAATGAGTGTTTCCCCAGTAATTAAAATAAAAAAAAATATTCTTTATTCAGTTAAGGACATTTGATAAGATATGAAAATGCCCACAGAATTTACACTCAGGGTGAAAAAGTATATATGGAAATGAAGACAACATTTTTTTAAATGAAATTTTTTTTAAAATTATCACAATCGCTCAACCATTGAACTGGAGTGTTTGAGAATACTCCAGAAATTCAAAGATGTACTCTAGTGTAACATCAGGCAGTACAAAAAAAAACAAAAAAACAAAAACATTTCACACAGCATATTATAAGTCGTGGAAAGCAATTACGGGGGGGGGGGGGTGGAAATCAATAATCTCAATATCGATGGCTTGGTCAATACTGATCTGTGTGAAAACCGGTCAAAGAATTGATGAGTCGGGTAACAAGAACAGACAACGAGGAATGCTGAGAGGCTTTTTAAAAAAAATGAAATGAGGTAAATTTACATAAACTTGTTTTATATTACAAACGTGAGAAGTTCTTTAAACACGGTGAGGTGGAACGTGGACTTAATGCTCGGCAACAGTGATTCTCAAACTATTTGTTGTGATGCACATGCTGGAATTTAAACCACCCAGGTGTTTAGTTTATCACTATTATTATTATTATTATTATTCGAAATTGTTACATTTTCCTCCATCTGCCAATTGGCACCCGAGATCTCATGACAGGTGCATGCTCTGGAGACCCCCCATCAGTTTGAGAACCTCTGGTCTACAAATCTAAATCGGCATGTAACTGTAAGCCAGATCATTTAGCTGTAGCTATGAGTGTGTGGGGATAACGATGTGTAAACAGCGCTCTTGTATTATAAAGCAAGGGCGCAAAAAATGTGGGGGGGGGTGGAAAAGTTGCGGTCCGGTCCGCCCCAATGGGGGGGGGCACGTTTTTCTTCGTGTGGAGGGGCGGGGTCTTTTGTCAGCCAACTACAGAGATATTTCAAGGGGGTCGGAGCTGTCCAAAATATTGACCTCCCCCCAACCACCCTAAGCGGCACCGACCCTAGCTACGCCACTGTATTATTGAGATAACCTGTTATCGTCAAAATACAATTCATTATCTTTTTTTCTTTCCTTTTTTTATAATCGAAAACATTACTTTTTGACATAAAAAGTTTAGTCATAAAGTAATTTAACCGTGTTTACTCTCCTTTTCAGACTGTAAAGCTGATAATAATATTGTTTTCACCGGTTGGTCTTCAAGAGTTGAGTTCTGCGACAATGTGAAGTAATACGTGTATAGAGACTTTAATGCTAAAATGAGTAGTGATAGAGTTTCACGTTAAAAAGCACGTGATAAGTTGCCGTGGTGTAGTTATGTACATTCAGTGGTTGTGTCATACAAAACACACGCGCGCCGTGGTTAGAGGCTCTGGGTTCCCACTACCTGTGCGTGTGTATCGGTGAAATCGATGGCAGTGGAGAGTTTAGATCGGATCTGGTGATATTCGACCCGAGCTTCTTCTCGAGAATATCCGTGATCAGCAGGCGGGTCTTGATTTCCGTGTCCGAGTCCTGGATCACGTGACTTCCGGGCGGGGTCAGCTCCCCCATCCTGTGCCTCTTGGCCAGCTTGCGCCTCACTATGACAGACTTCGGGGGCGGCGACACCGACATCTTGGAGGCCGGGTTCGACTCCCCGCTGTACGCGGAGTTGAGCATGTTCTTGCCGTGCAGCGACAGCGACTCTGAGGTCTTGGCCTTCAGCTGCTGCTTCAGTTCGTGCAACGGGTGTATCTCCGACAGCCTGGGCCTGTCCTGGGCGCTACGGAACGGAATGTACTGTTTGGGGACGATTTTACTCACCGCCGGCGCCGGCTGACCGTTGTGTTTGTACATTTCCCCGTTTATGATGTAGACGTGCCCGTTCTCGTAGGACTTGTTGACTGTGTTCAAATCCCCGGCTTTGACGAAACCTCTCCTGGATAAGAGTTTATTATTTTGAATGTAGCGACGGGTTTGAGGGGGGTGGTTCACCACGCTGTTGTTGTTTTCGTCACCCACCTCCTGCTGGTCATCTTTCGATTTGTCTTTTGTATTCGATTTCATGTAGATTTTGTACTTGGTGTAAATCGACGAGTGTTCCTTCGTGGAGGGGTAATCCTTACTCCCGGTGTTATTATGTTCTTTCTGGGGAGCGGGAAAGTACATTTTCTGCTGGGAGGGCAGAGACTTTCTCAGAGAGCAGTTCTCCAGATGGGCGAAATTGTATTTGTCCTCCCTCGATGGGCCCGTGTCGCCCGGGTCCTTGGAGTTTTTCGATTTGGCCGTGAGCTTCTCGATGAACTCCTTCCCGACGTCGATCTGGCTGATCAGCCTGGAGGTGAGCGAGCCGCTGTTGCCCTTGTTGGCCGGCTCCTGCAGGAGCCGTTTGGGGAAGTTCTGCAGGGCGTTGGGGTAGTTGGTGTAAGGGGCGAGGTCGTTGCTGCTGGACCTGGACACGTCCGAGTGCGTCGGCGAGACGGGAAGCGCCATGCCGGTCTTCAGGTCGATAGAGTCGTATCTGGTCAGTGGGTTCAAGTTCTCTTTGTGGTCACTGCTGTCAGCTGGAACAAAAAAAAAAAAAAAATAATAATTTAATTATTTCCAGGAGACAAAACAGTTATTATACGGGAAGCGCCATGCCGGTCTTCAGGTCGATAGAGTCGTATTTGGTCAGTGGGTTCAAGTTCTCTTTGTGGTCACTGCTGTCAGCTGGAACAAAAAAAAAAAAAAAAATAATGATTTAATTATTTCCAGGAGACAAAGCAGTTATTATCATACCAAAATTATGTCTTTTTCTTGAAATTATTATTTTTTAAATACCTTTAAACATTTTTTAAAAAAAATTAAACTTTGAATCTTTTACTGAACGCAGCAGTAATTTCAATAAGCAGCTAAATATTATTTTAAACAATAATGATGGTTCAGTTGATTTTTTTTTCCTTTATAATGATTAAGTGATCAGATCTTTCAAGAACCCCAATAAAATGTGTTGGATAAAAGACGATAGCGTAATTTTTTTTTGTTGATAATAAATCATTATAGCATCTCTTATTCATAGTTCTCTACTGGTGTGGCTGCTTCCTTATTCACAACCGCCCGCCCAACCCACTCAACATAACATTTTATTGCAGGCCTGCACAACTCAAAATATAAGGCCAACAATAATACTTTTTTTTAAACTTGTGCAGGCCGAAATACTTTATGAAAAACGTGTGCGGGCCGACAGAAAATAGGACAGGGGGGGGGGAAGCTATTAAGTAAATAATAATTTTTAAAAAAGAAATATTTCGTTACTTCGCTGGCCGCAAAGTGGATGCTGCCGGGGCCGCATGTTGTGCAGGCCTGTCCTATATTAACAGTTCTAGTCTTAAATATTGGCAGATTTGGAAATGCCGTGTAGAAAATTTGAATTGAGAAAGACATTTTTTGAAAATCCAAAATCCTTGAACTGGATTTTGGTGATGCGAAGAAGCTTGAGAATTGGCATAAGATCAATATTTGATGTTCTCTCTGCGTGTTTTTTTTTTAATTCCTCGTATTTTAATCTGTTTCTCTTTCCTTTCAAAAAAACATTAAATCTGATAATTAAAAAAAAAAAAAAAAAAAAACCACCATTTAGCTGAAGAAATTGACTTTTAAAATGAAGAGCTTTTTTCCAACTCACTGTTTGAGACATCCGTCACGATTCCAGAGTCCTTTTTGCTGTTGTTTGTGCATGCGGTGATGTCGGTGGCTGCCGAGGTCATGCCACGGGACTGGGGTCGGGGTGACGGCGAGACGGCGGCGTCTGGCTGGGGCGTCTGCCTCTGCAGGTCTTTGACAGCTGTCTTCTGGCGCATGTCCTGTGGGACAACATGGTTGTTGCAATCAGTGAAATGTGTCAGTAAAACAGCAATGCTGCGAGCCCATACCCATATAATTTCACTATTTGATGATCTCTTTAAAGTGAAAACAACACTTACATCTCAAACGCTTCTATATAAAAAAAAAAAATGACATAATTTCTTTCGGACCTTCATGAATAGCGTCAATACATTAAAATTAGTATTTTAAAAATGTATTTTATGAAGCCGATCGGAATTATCAGTATATATAGATAGATGCTTTTTTTTAAGGTGAGTTTGAACAATGGTTTATCGTTTTAGATGTAATAGTTATTTAAAAAGTTAAGTTGTTATTATATGTACTAGTTATTAAAAAGCTTAAGTTGTTATTATATGTACTAGTTACGAAAAAATTGAAGCTGCTTTATGTTACTTTGATGAGTGATTCGTTGACACGTAGACTTTGGGAGATCGCTGTGCTACTATGTCATTTACGTGTATATCACCACTCCAATAAGAAGGATGTACATTTTAAAGAGAAACACATGTTATACTTTTCATTTTTTTTTAAATGTTATTTTCTGTATGTAGATTGAAACTTCTATATGTGGATTGAACACGTCTATGTGTGGATTGAACACTTCTATATGTAGATTGAACACTTCTATGGGTGGATTGAACACTTCTATGTGTGTATTGAAACACGTCTATGTGTGCATTGAACACTTGAACATGGGTATTGAACACTTCAATATGAGGACTGAGCACTTCTATATCTGGATTACAACACTCCTATTCGTAGATGGAGCACTTCTAACAGTGGATGTACTGACCTGAAGGTGCAGGGTAATACGATTATCATCGTTGTTGGACTTTGCCGGTGGTGGCGCTGGATGATGGTGGCCTTGACCCGCTGAACTTTGCTCCGCGTTGTAACGGTGTAGGCGGGTGAGGTAGAGGTGGTACGTGGAACATGCTGGTGATGTAAGGGAGATTACATTGTTACATGCTGGTGATGCAAGGGAGATTACATTGTTACATGCTGGTGATGCAAGGGAGATTACATTGTTACATGCTGGTGATGCAAGGGAGATTACATTGTTACATGCTGGTGATGCAAGGGAGATTACATTTACTCTCTGGGGGGACCTAGGGCTATCTGACTAGTCGACTACCATACATAAACATCACTGACATGAGACGTACATAGAGCATGTATGGCTTCTGCTGACAAGTCAATGACCATACATAAACTTCACTGACAAGAAGCATACATAAAGCATTATGGCCTTGAATGCTTTATGCAATTTTTAAAATAATTGTTACTGAATATTAATTTTATCAACATTGCGCTAAGGGAGCGAACAGTTCTCAGAAAAATATCCCAAAAATATTTCAAGCCTATCCCAGATGAATTAAAATATTTCAAGCTTATTCAGTTGTGTTAAAAATATCTCAAGCTTATCCCAGATGTAATAAATATTTCAAGCTTATCCCAGGTGTATTAAAATATTTCAAGCTTATCCCATGTGTATTAAAATACTTCAAGCTTATCCCAGATGTATTAAAATATTTCAAGCTTATCCCAGGTGTATTAAAATATTTCAAGCTTATCCCATGTGTATTAAAATACTTCAAGCTTATTCCAGATGTATTAAAATATTTTAAGGGCTCTCGGGCTAATAGATTATTTTTTCACTTAAAAGACAAAATTGGTTTTGTTTTTTTGTTTTTTGTTGTTTTTTTGTTTGTTTGTTTTTTTTTTTTTTGTTTTTTTAAATCAAAATTTAAACTTGATTGAGTATTTCACCAGGATCGTGTTGGGATTTTGGAAAATAGTGATTTCTTAGAAGTATGCACAAAGTGGGTGCTCGTAAGAATTGATTTTTTATTTTTATTTTTTGTGTATATAAAGAATGTCCTTTTACTCCGATAGACTTGTTCTTTCCGTGTCCTAGATGTCAATTCAGGGAATCAACTTTTAAAAATAACCTTCCACCAATATTAAATTATTTATTTTTGTTGAGATCCCCTGATATTTCAAAGCCTATGTTTCTCTTAAACTTTGATGTTCTGTATTTGACGTCGCATTGGAGTCAGAGGTGTATAAGACCCACCTTCCCCCCCCCCCCCCCCCCCCCCCCCCCCCCCCCCCCCCCAATTTTAGAAGAAAAATACTATATATATTTGTTAACTCATTGTTTAGCCAAGAAGACAATATATTTGAGACGGAGTTCGGAAAAAAAAACATGGTGGGGAGTACGTCCTCAACGCCGGTGAATGCGGTAGTTTTCTAGCTTTGAATATCCTTCTGGATTAAGTATTACTTAAATGCAATTAATTTTTATAACAAATGAATTAGCGTTAATGTAGACAAGTATATGTCACACAAATCGGAGCCGTACATTGAATTATTAAATCTGGAGGAGTATTTTTTTTTGTTTTAAATATTTGTGTATTTAATCAATTATGGCTAATCATCAATCAAATGGAGAAAATGCGAGGGAAAAAAAACAACTTTTTTGTCTTCAAATCTTCATCAAATTAGAAAAATGCATATCACATTTTACAAGGCATTGAACAATGGTTCAACATTTAGATAGCCTACCTGCTGAATAATAAGAAACGGAAAAGAAAAAAAAAAGTACCTTAAATTTCCAAGAATTATTTTTAAAATGTTACGCCATTCACATCATTCACTGCAGACGGACAAATCAATATATCACTCATGTCAATTTTGTTCTCTTACTGTTGCTTTTTTTCTTTAAATCTTTGAAATTGATGAATGAAACGTGAACTGCCAAAGAGTGATGTGAAGTGAAATGAGGTGATATGAAGTGGTATGAAGTGGTTTGTCACAGTTAAAAATCGCTACCGGAAATGTCTTCGAAAGAAATTTGTTGGATAGAAAAATTGCTTGATGGAAATTTGTTTCAACGGAAGTTTGTTCGAACACAAACACAATAAATATTTTTTTTTCGATGTTAATTTTAATTTTTTAAATTTTTTTTTCATTCCAAACAAACTCTCGTTCTAACAATATTCGGCTAAAACTTATTTCTTTTCGAACAAATTTCTGGATGCGGTTATAACACATTTTTTTTTTTTCTGGAGCCCTTCACATATATGACAGAAGCTGAGTATTGCTGTATTTAGAAGCCACTTTAGCAGTGGCCTTGGCGTCTTTTCGTTTTCATTATAAAGAAAAGGACGAAACAATTATATTGAAACATGACAAAACAAATAGAAATAAACAGAAATAAATGCTATACATAGTTTACAACTAATTTTTTTAATGTATATATTTTTAAGACCATCATATAACCCTTCATAGTAACATGTAAAGAAAAAGAATGCAGGATTGGCCATTATGGAGAAGTGTTAAAGTTGACCTAATTAATATGGTATTTTTTGAGATCACAACTTCAAACAGAATAAAATATTCAAAACTACAGGTGTGGACATTCCCCAACATTCACAAAACTTTAGAACCATCAACCTACCTGGACTAGGTATATTGTTGGTGACAAACTTGATGACCTCACCCATTCGAAACCCGAGGTTCTCAGACATGTGACTGAGGATGTCTGTGTCGAGGTCGGAGGTCCTCATCTTGTTGGGACATGGGTGCCGGGGTATTGGTTTGTTACCTGTAGAAGGGGGAATGGGGTGTTATGGACACTATTTAATAACTTGATATTTGATAAATGGGTGTTATGGACACTATTTAATAACTTGATATTTGATAAATGGGTGTTATGAACACTATTTAATAACTTGATGTTTGATAAATGGGTGTTATGAAAACTATTTAATAACTTGATGTTTGATAAATGGGTGTTATGGACGCTATTTAATAACTTGATGTTTGATAAATGGGTGTTATGAACACTATTTAATAACTTGATGTTTGATAAATGGGTGCTATGGACACTATTTAATAACTTGATGTTTGATAAATGGGTGTTATGGACACTATTTAATAACTTGATATTTGATAAATGGGTGTTATGAACACTATTTAATAACTTGATGTTTGATAAATGTGTGTTATGAACACTATTTAATAACTTGATTTTGTTAAATGGTTGTTATGGACACTATTTAATAGCTTGATATTTGATAAATGGGTGTTATGAACACTATTTAATAACTTGATGTTTGATAAATGGGTGTTATGAACACTATTTAATAACTAGATGTTTGATAAATGGGTGTTATGAACACTATTTCATTACTTGATGTTTGATAAATGGGTGTTATAAACACTATTTAATAACTTGATATTTGGTAAATGGGTGCTATTGGACACTATATAATAACTTGATATTTGATAAATGTGTGTTATGGACACTATTTAATAATTTGATATTTTATAAATGGGTGCTATGAACACTAATAACTTCATATTTGGTAAATGGGTGTTATGGACACTGTTTAATAACTTGATATTTGATAAATGTGTGTTATGGACACTATTTAATAACTTGATATTTGAAAAATGGGTGTGTTATGGACACTATTTAATAACTTGATATTTGATAAATGGGTGTTATGGACACTATTTGATAACTTGATATTTGGTAAGTGTGCATATCAAACGGAGCTAAAAAAAAATGTATCTCTACAAAAACAAAAAAAAAATTTTTAAATTTTCTTACATTTTGACGTCAAAAGATTGATGATAATTATGTTATTTGATTCCACCCCCCACCCTCACCCCAACTTTTTTTTAAATAAGGATTTTAAATAATCATAAAATAAATAATACTTTATAATTCCCCCCAAAATCGTTATTGGTGTATGGGAAACAACAAATAAAAATTTAACGATATAATATCTCACTTATTAAGATATAATATTTCCTTTAAAAAAAATTAAAGTGTTTATTCAGTACCTCTTTTTCCTTAAATGACCAATGGTTTTCTCTACATCCACAACCCAGCCCCCCCTCCCTCCCCCCCCCCCCATCCTATTGGGTTCGTGGACTGAAATGAGAGACTCCCTTAGCCATTGTCATGTGAACTGAAAAAGAAGGAATCTGCAAATGCTTACCCTGTGCAAGCCACGGGTGGCACAAGGCTTCAGATATCGTGACTCGTCTTGTAGGGTCAGGATTGAGGAACTTTTTCAGCAAGTCCCGGCAGTCTGGAGAATTAAAGCATTATAGCAGGTTGTGAGATGTGTTAACAGAGGGCTTTGCTATTTATATCATATGCAATGTAAATGTTACATTAAGAAATGGCGTCAGCGGGCCGTCGCGCTTAAAGCTCTTGATGCCCTACCCCAAAGCAAACCCTCCCCCACAAGCCCGGTATCGGGCCACGAAGCGGCACGTTGGAGATGTCTCCTAGCCAGGACGGCCCCCCACCCGAATCTGCTCGATTGGGGTTCCGCTGGAGGCCGCCCCAACCCGAAGACACCCGGTCGGACCGACTTTGTGTTTGCAAACAGTGCACACGATCGACTTTCTCAGGAGTCGGGATGGTAAATTTACGTCCTAATATCTTCCCCCACCCTTCCCGGGGAAGCGTTGGACGCCCTTTAAGAGGGTTTCTTTAGTGGGTCTTCACGACACAACTGATTTGCTAAGTAGCTGGGACGAAACGGTTGCCTTGGAACAGCTTCTCAAGGCTGCATTGTAAGAATCATCGGCTAGAGGTTACCACCTTTGACTCTCGCCTCATATCCATTAACGGCAACCTATAATCATGATCCCTAAGTAGGACTTGAAGATGCTATACTTCCAACAAGTAGTTCTACTTACATGGTTAAAATTGAAATGTCCATCAGATTATTTCTATGGCACAGTCAGGCTTACCCTAAACCAAAGGGGGGTATCAAGCCGTCTCGGAAGGGCCACATAGTGTGGGTTGAGAGTTTGGGGAGAGACTATTCACCTTAACATCAGTGGCGTAGGAAGGAGGAGGGTGGAGAAGGGGGTCCGACCCAGGTGAGAATTGTCTTCTCTTTAAATTGAGGGGCGGAATTTTCGGGACAAAGCAGTTTCTTTGGTTTTCTTTTTTTTTTTTTGTTTTTTTTTTTTCACAGGAGCAGGCGCCAAAAAGTTTGACCAGCCAAGCGGTCCCAAACTTAGCTACGCCAATGCTTAACGTCAACAGACTTTGCAGCTGTGCTTCTTGACGTCGCAAAGCAAGTAGAACATTAGCTATATGACATTTTGTTTCAGGTAGCCAACGAGGCCAATGAAGACGAGAGAATCTTACTTGTACGGACTGACTAAGTTCTAGTAAACTGAGATTGAACCCGGGTAGATAATTCCGATAGTTAAACCAGGACACCATAGTTAACCGTGACACCATAGTTAAACTGGGACATCATAGTTGAACCGGGACACCATAGTTAAACCGGGACAATCCATAAAACCAAACCGAAAAACATAGTAAGCCAATGGATATAAGGATTTCTATTTAACAGCGTTTGGCAAACATTAATTTTTTTTAAAAATAGTTTCTACAAACACGTTGAGTCAATGATTTCGCAGATTCGCAGAGCTCCCCCATTCTCCCCCACCCCCCAAATTCCTCATGACTTCCCTTCTCAAAGTATTCGTTCAATAACCTACCAAAACTATGTTAGTACCCACCTCTGGACAGATCATCTGGTATTGGGTTCATCTGCCTGTCCCTCATCTTGGCGTACAAGGCCTTGATGTTGAAGGGCTCCACGGTGAAGGGCAGACCGCCGGTCAGCATGGCGTACATGTTCACACCACTGTGGACAATAAGTGACCCGTGAGAAACGATTGGACTCGGTTCAAAATTGAACAGATGGAAAAAAAAAACATGAAACAATCATGATATACTTTTGAATGTCTTTTAGGTTTCAGATCATCGCGTTAACAAAACAACCACAAGCATTCTCCCCCCCCCCTTTTTTTTCAACTGTTCGTGGGTGTAATTGGTGTAAATTTAAATTAGTAATACCAGTTAAAAATGCTCAATATTGCTATGTATGTAATATGTATGGCAGTAAAATTGCCAGCAGTTAGCACGGATTTGGGATTCTTATAAAGTGTGTTGTCTGAATGCGTGTTTTGTCAAGTAGATTTGGTAGATGTTAAGTTAACGGTTTGCGGCCGCCATAGTTTGGTGGGTTAATTTAGGTTGTTGGTAACATTTTCATTTATATTTATGTAGATGATTACCTATATATATATATATATATATATATATATATATATTTATATATATATATATATATACATGTATTTATATATATATATATATATATATAAATATATATTTCCTGAACATTATCCTTCATTGTTAACAGAAACGTGTATCAGAAAGTCCTTTACCCGCATGCAAGTAAGAGAAAAATAACAACTTAACTCAGCTAAGTAACTTCACAGCAACAACAACAAAAGTCCAGTATCACACAAGGCGCTACCATCATTTCTCCCCTCTGCCCCTGCTCACTGAACAACGTCAGTTTTTAAAATGTGTTCAAATAATATGTTCAAAAGGTTCTTTTTTGTTTCAGTGTTTGATAATCCGGTGCTATTTTTTAAACTGAGTCTGAGCACGGCTTTTTTTTTTTTTTTTGGTGTTTTTTGTTTGTTTTCTTTTTAAGTGCAGTTTCATTTGTTTTGGGAATCACTGGCTGAGTCTATTAAAAAAAAATGTGCATTGTGCTGCTTCTCTTTTAAGTCTAAGTTTTTATACTAAAAACTGTTAAAGCTTCTGAACTAAAGGACTAGTTAAAAAAGACTGTTTAATGGCGTAACCATGAAGCGGGCAGAAAATGATGTTTGCTCCGCAGTGAGGCGTGGAACTGACTCAAAGGGGGGACAACGCCGAGACCTGTACATGAATTATTACATAAGATCAGCACGGAACTAGAAAATTGGTGGCGCCCCTTTTATTTATTTCTTTTTTGTTTACTGCTACGATTATTGCGTGTAATACTTATATTCTATCCCACGCCGTCTTAGCACAAACTCGGCCCCCGCCCACAATCATCTACACTCCTCAGCACAAACACACACACACACACACAATATACATCCATTCATAAACAGGGCTTCCATACTTTCTATGAACCCCCCCCCCAAAGTCCTTGAGTCACCTCAAGCGTACTGGCGTCATCTCAGTTAAGGACTCCCCAAACAATCCCCATGACAACCCCCCAAAGTCCTTGAGTCACCTCAAGCGTACTGGCGTCATCTCAGTTAAGGACTCCCCAAACAATCCCCATGACATGAATAGTTCAATGTGCCCCCCACCCCCCCCCAAAACCAATTTATCTATGCTTTATTTGCGCCATTGAGTGTATGTTGATGTATGGCATACTATTCATTTTATGGACAGCACCTGAAATTTACCAATGACCTGTATGTAAAATTCCCATCACACGCTCGAAGAGAGCCCGAAATTAAAAAATTCAGCCACGGCTTACAGACACCCGTCATGTAGCAACAATGACCAGCAAGTATTGGAACCTTAATATTTTGGACAAGTCGGACGCCCCTGTGACTGCGGGGCCCAGGTTTATATGCCCAGCTGACCACCAATCCCGACCTCCACCTCTCCCTCCCCACCGAATCTTCCCCACTAAGAGGGTCATCTAACACATTGAAATCCAGTTTGGAACAGTGGTTCTCAACCTGTGGGTCGAGACGAACGACCATTTCACAGGGGGTCGCATAAGATCATCGGAAAACACATATACTCTACATTTATGAAATGGACATGAAAATAATTTTGAGGTTTGGGTCGCCACAACATGAGGGAGTATATTAAAGGGTGGCGGCATTAGGAAGGTTGAGAACCACTGATGTAGAAGGTCAGGACTCTACTCATTGAGGGCACTGTGCCCCAATATCACGTGACCATTTGTATGTTACAATTCTATTCCGACAAATAACTTTTTCCAGACGGAGTAAACGGACTGAAAGGGAAAAATCAAATCAAAAAAAGGGGAACAATTTTGATCTATTATTGATCAAGATCTGGACAACAAAATTACCCGATGGATGAGCGAGCACCTGGTGAGGGACGGTTTCAGCTTACCAAAAGAACCAGTCTATTCTAACTTTGAGACCTCTTGCAAAAAAATTACCCCCCCCCCCTTTTTCCACACACACACACTACACACACAAACAAATTTATTTTACAATAAAACAATTCCAATTAGCATTTATTTATTTTTTAAACTCTTGTTAGCGATAGCACGCACAATTGTAAACTAATATTTTAATTATATCTGATTTTAATCATTCTAAGAACTAACATTTAATTATTGATTGATTGATTGATGGAATACTTATATAACGCTAAGTATCCATGCTATTTTAGCATGCGCACTGCACTTTGGAATTACCTGGAATGTGTTCTTATGATGGTATTAAGATGAGTACATGTAGTGCTATTCGCAAAAAGGGGGGGGGGGGCTCAATTTCTATTTCAAATTATTTTTACTGTTCTGAAATCTCTCCGTGTCGTAGTGGGTTAGCGCAGTTACCAGGGAGATCTCTACTTCAAGGTGAGATCTAACTCTTCAAAGGTTTCAGTGTACTCAAAAGTGACAAAAACTATTTATTACCGACAGGAGCGTCTATGCCCCCCACCCACCCTCCGAGGGGTGGAATCCCACCAAACCAACACCCCCCCCCCAACCGAACCTTGTACTTTGTAAATTTTATACTGTGATCATGGTTTTGGTGTTTAATTCGAGAGTTCACATTGAGTACTGGTAATACAAAAATGTGTTGTCCCTAGTGTAGTCAGACAATATCCTAGGGTGGTCAGACAATATCCTAGTGCGGTCAGACGATACCCTATTGCGGTCAGACAATACCGTAGTGTGGTCAGACAATACCCTAGTGTAGTCAGACAATACCCTAGTGCGGTCAGACAATACCCTAATGCGGTCAGATAATACCTTAGTGCGGTCACACAAGGTCGTAGTGCAGTCAGACAATACCCTACTGCGGTCAGACAATACCCTAGGGCGGTCAGACAATACCCTATTGTGGTCAGACAATACCCTAGTCCGGTCAGAAAATAACCAAGTGCAGTCAGACAATACCCTATTGCGGTCAGACAATACCCTGGTGCGGTCAGACAATACCCTACTGCAGTCAGACAATACCCTAGTGCAGTCATAGAATACCCCATTACGGTCAGACAATACCATAGTGCAGTCAAAAAATACCCTAGTGCAGTCAGACAATACCCTAGTGCGGTCAGACAATACCCTAGTGCGGTCAGACAAAGGCACTTACATGCTCCAGAGGTCGACCTGGAGTCCGTATTTCTCGTGGTTGAGGAGCTCAGGGGCGGCATACGCCGGGCTGCCGCACTGCGTGACGCAGAACTCCTGGGCTCTCGCCCCGTCCGGAGAGTTGGCCACCTTGATGAAGTTACTGAGGCCAAAGTCTGAAAAGACATTCAGAAGCAATATGAGTTGCAGAGTTATGGTAGAAAAAGAAATGTGGTTTAAGTCAGCGGGTTAACTCACTATGTCCAGCTTTGAGAAATTATCTTTTCTTTATTCGAAACACGACGAAATAGAGTCAGTTATTTCTATCATGAGGTTTTAAGATTGATACTACATACTTTTTTTTTTTTGGTTAGCATAGTTTAAATGACAATGTATTTTCTTGTCTTTTGACTTTACTCTCCAACCAACCCAAATCTTATGTTCAAATAAGTTTACAATTGGGGAACATTTCGACCATGGGCGTCTGAGTTTTGGTTGGGGGGGGGGGCAATGATTATTTACCCCCCCCCCCCATTTCTATCCCGCCCTTTGATGTTGCTTCTATCTCTTTTTAAATGGTTTTTTTT
>CAXITT010000351.1:549520-560913 GCA_964033795.1 Lymnaea stagnalis
TTTTGACTTTAATCTCCAAACAACCCAAATCTTATTTTCAAATAAGTTTAAAATTGGGGAAAATTTCGACCATGGGCG
The DNA here is from genome assembly GCA_964033795.1 of Lymnaea stagnalis. Classification (NCBI taxonomy): domain Eukaryota; kingdom Metazoa; phylum Mollusca; class Gastropoda; family Lymnaeidae; genus Lymnaea; species Lymnaea stagnalis. Next base: position 549,599 of record CAXITT010000351.1, read on the forward strand.
TCTGAGTTTTGGTTGGGGGGGGGGGCAATGATTATTTACCCCCCCCCCATTTCTATCCCGACCTTAGATGTTGCGTCTATATCTTTTTAAATGGCTTTTTTTACCCTATCTCCGGTTTTGTTGCAGTGGGGTTTGAACTGATAAAGTAGCAGTTGTTGTTGGACGCCCCTACATGAACCACTAATCATTTCTGTCACAAATTTTACGGGATTTGGGAGTTGTTGTATTTTTTAATTTCATTACTCACCTATAAGTTTGATGTCCTTGTTGGAGTCCAAGAGAAGGTTCTCTATTTTCAAATCTCTGCAACAATGAAGGACAAGAGAGTTAATATAGGATGTCATCTGTGGGGCTCGTTCAATAAGTTGTCCTTTAGGATCAGTGCAAAGCCTCAATGTTAAGCCTCTTCATTCATCACACCCGGGTTTCCGAGACCCTTTTTTTGAGCCACGGCCCCTTTTAGATTCATATTTAGATAGATTTACGACCCTAATTTATAGAACCAAATTCATCTATGATCCCATTTTATACCAACAAAGTGATATGCGATCCCATTAAATAGAACAAACGAGATCTGCAATTCGGATCTTTTTTCTTTTAAACACATTACACGGTAAAAGAAAAGACATCAAAATAGATTTTTAAATGTGAGTTTAAACATTTTAAACAATTTCATAATTCAAAAAGAAACCAATTTAAAATGAAAATTTATTTTAAATCATTTTTTAAAACTTTTTGTCTGTTTTTTTGTTTAGTTTACTGTTTGAGAGAAACGGGTCCATAGGAAAAAACAAACTTATTTTGGGAACCTGGTTTAGAGAGTCTTCACAGTCTGAAAGTGAACTGGGGAGGGGAGGGAAGGGGAGAGGAGAGGGGAGAGAGAGAGCAAGCGGAAGAAAGAGAGGAGAAAGGAGTGGATAAATGAGATTTGAGAAAATAGGGAGAGGGGTGTAGCTAGAAGAAAAGGGGGAGTGGGGGATTTGTAGTGGGAGGAGAGAGGGGGGAAAGAGAGCCGGGAGGAGGTTGTGGAAAAGGGAGGCTGGGAAAGAAAGATGGAGGAGGGAAGACGTCTCATTCTCTGCTTAAAATTGATCGACACCTTGTCCACATCTTAAAGGATGCAAAAGTGGGGGGCGTGGTGTGTGGGGGACGTGGTGTGTGGGGGGGGACCTTGCCATAACGAAATATGAGACAGACTGGACAACAATAATTGTGTCATGTGATGACAGCATATCCCCCACACTTTGGTGCCACCCAACAGCACCACTTGAGGTTCTCCATAGAAGTGTAAGACCATCCGTGTGTGTGTGTGTGTGTCTGAAGTGGTTAGTTCATCAATTATTCAGAGACGGACGCTTGGTTAGCACGCGCACGCGTCATGCATCTTTGATACCACGCCGGAGGGCGTGCCGGGAAGGAAGCGCGGTAATGACATCATAGAATCAACAGACCCTGTCTTCCTGTCACGAAATCTTTCAAACGTCCGTAACTGAATTATTGATGAGATTCGGAAGCGTCGTCGCCTCCACGGCAGGGAAGGTCGAGCAATTAGACACTTCATTGCTTGGCCTTCCCGGTGTCTTGTGACGCTTCATCTTGGTGTTTTATATTCTGACGTCAAACTAGTTTGTTTCGTTGTACCCCGCTGCCACCCCCCCCCCCCAAACCCATCTTTCTTTTCCAGACATATCGATGTGAGATTTCAGCCATTTTTGTTGAAAGACGTAACCATAGTTACGACACTAAGGAAAGAGACAGGCTGCGCTGGGCAGGACCTGCGCTTGACCTAATAAATGNGGGGGGGGGGGGGGGGGGGGGGGTTGCAGTCATGATGCTCCGAGTTGATAGTCACTCACCTGTGTATTATTCCGATCCGATGCAAATAATCGACAGCGGAGACGATCTGACGGATAAACTTGGACACTTCCGCCTCCGGGAGCCTCTTCTTGGCAGATATGTACTCCATGAGATCTCCGCCCCTGTAAGGACACACGTTGAAAAAAATAAGCTATCATTTCGGAAGCGTTCTCTCAACAAAATCGGTACCGTACCACGTATGGATCCGTACGGTGATGTTGATTTGCTGGCGCTATAATTTCTATTGTTCACCTTGGACAAAAATATTGGGGTTTTTTTTGTTTTGTTTTTTTCTCCAGGCGAGAGATTGGGGTTGGGGGGGGGCGGGACAAATGTCCGAGCCATTTAAAATGAATGATTTTTTTAAAAACAAGTTGAAATAGGGTCAGTTAGAACGAGACGTCTCCACAGAGGGTTCTAGCGCAGCACCGGGTGTTGGTAGGTGTCAAGCGATGGCGTAAAAACCAAAACCCCAAAAAAAAAAAGATTTGCAACAAAATTTAAAAACGCCATTGGCCAAAGCTTTATGTGTTTATTAAATATTCCCCTAAAAATTATTTTACAAGATTGCGGGACAAAGTGTCATTACTTTGATTAATCATAAATTATTTCTTAGGTTTTTTTTTATGCACCCAATATTTTATGAAACTTTTTTTATGATTTTTTTTTTGGGGGGTTTTGGTTGTTTTCTGTGTTGCGTACCAAATCACAATGGGAGACTACTCATGAGATTGCATTAAACCCAAACGGCACACACGACTTATCCAACTTTCAAAAGTAGTGACGAAACAAAAAAATGACGGAAGAGAAGTATTTTTTTTTTCTTCATGACATTTTTTAAAATTTTCTAATTTCGTGAATTTAATGGACCCTAATTCCTTTCGACATGAGAATTTTTATTTAACTAAGGAGGGAAAGACTTTTTAAAAAAAATATATATATTTTAAAAAAATCTTTTGCCTGGCTTTAGTAAGGACGAACACTTGGTAATTGTCTTTATATTTTTTTTCTTTATGTATTTATTTTTATTATTATTATTTATTTTTTTTGCGGTAGCCTTCTGTAACAAGATGAAAAGACTTGAATTATTTTTTGCACAGTGCCGTACATTTGTTAGCGCACTCTGTTTCAACAGAATTTATAGCCTGATATGTTTGTGTGTGTTTCTTTCTCAGATTTGAATTTTACCACAATCTATTTACACAACAGGTTAACAAAAATACACCCTATATATATGTGTGTATATATGTTTGTTTTAAATGTGGTAAATTATAGATTTTTTTTTTTTGATTTTTTCACTCTTGTACCGCGCTTCGAGCCCTTGGGGATGAAGCGTGTTTTTGAAATACACTTTATTATTATTATTATTATTATTATATTTATATATATATATATATATATATATATATATATTATAGATTACATGTAATATAGATTTTTTTTTTTTTATTTTTTCACTCTTGTACCGCGCTTCGAGCCCTTGGGGATGTAGCGTGTTTTTGAAATACACTTTATTATTATTATTATTATTATTATATTTATATATATATATATATATATATATATATATATTATAGATTACATGTATATCAGCTATAACGTAATGATGATGTTTTCTTGTATTCTCCTTACCGGCATAACTCTGTCACCAGGTAGTAGGAGTTGTCCGTCTCCATCACCTCGAAAAGGGAGACAATATTCGGGTGTCTAATAAGCTGGAGTAGCTTCCCTTCCCTCCTCAAGTTTTTCCGAACATAATTATCGGTCTTTGCTCGCTTCTTGTCAATGACTTTTATGGCGACCTACAAAATTTAAAAAAAAAATTACAATGTTAAATTGACCGTTTGACACACATACAAAATTGAAGACCTGGCACCATACTAGTAGGTCAATCAAAAAATATTTTTTTTTTAAATACGTGTACATTCAAATTGTAAACTTTCAGAGACGGGTACAAATTGGCTGAGGTCCTATTTTAATTTGTTATGCATTTTCGACTCGTATTAATATTTTTTTTAAACAGACCCTGGCATAGAGTAAAAAGAATTAATTAGATATTAGAAATGTAATGTAAAAAATATGTTTTTTTGTTTTTTTAAGAATCATTCTCAAACACTGCTTCATAACTATTTTATGAAACAGCTTGGGGGCACTTTAGAAGGTTAATTTTAGAATCCCTGAGTTTAAGAAAATAAAATGTATTTTTAAATCTACTGCGGAGAACAGGTCATTGGAAACAGCAGACGATATTCATCGATGTCCGTTAAAGTGCAGACCGGGGGGGAGGGTTGGGGGGTGGGGGGGGGGGGTCTGAAGAGGTGGGGGGCTGAATGGATTATGGAATAATCAATTTTTTTAAATTGTTAATCGAATAATCGATTTGATTTCTTAAAAACATAGATAAAAATCGATTCCGGCCTCCTTGAGAAAGTACAAATTATTGGAGAACTGTTTGCGTCCCGCCCGTCACGCCTACCTGCGCGCATGGCAACAAAAGGCATCGGCATTTTGTGAGAAATTAGTAAGTCCCCTTAAACAATCGTCCGCCATCTACAAGTCGTTCATTTGGCACATGGTCGACGGACGGGGTGCTGCCGTAAACGGAATGACTTGCCGGTCCATTCTCATCTGATATTCAGTACAGATGTTTACTGTTGGTTTTGATCCGATTGACAGGGTATTATTACCAGGGACTTTGATAATGCGGCAAGAAATTCTTGCGTTAGGCTAGGATTATGATACAAAAAAACTCCTGTCTCGAAAACTATAGCTAAATATTTTTTTAATATATTGGCGTAGTGTCAAGGGCGCTTAGTGAGTTTAGGGAGACCAGAGACCTCCATGGGCTGCAGTGCCATTGATGATGATGTCATTAGTTTTAACTATTATTATGTTGTTGTTTTTTTCTTCCGCTTTAGAATCGTATCACTTTGTGCAACCGGTTAATGATTTGCGTTTAAAACTATTAAAGTTCGCGGTGACAAATTATTCAGTCATCGATTAACTGTATTTTATAAGATATTCATTTCTGCCTGTCTTTATGGTGGCGTTCAGGAACAACGGCGGGTGGGACAAGCTGTGGCTTGCGATTAGCACAGAGCAAGGCAAACTATCCAGCTAAACCCTAGAAATTAAACTCCCCAAAAATTAAACACCAGGTGTTAAACCCTAGAGGTTTAAACCAAGAATTTAAAGCCCAGAATTTAAACCCCAGAGATTAAACCTTAGAAAATAAACCCCAGATATTAAACCCTAAAGATCAAACCCCAGGTAAACCCTAGAGACCAAATCGTGTAAACCTGATTTCAGAGACGGGAAGATGCGTAACGTTAATATTACTATTTGACAATTGGATATGGTTAATGAAGATTCGAGGAAAGAAACGGGGGTGAAGGTGGGTACAGTGTGGGGGGGGGTGGAGCCGTTGGGGTGGGGGCTGGGGAGTGGGGGAGGCGTATGACCCCTGCGAATTCCCAAACTGAATGACTACATATAGAGTTCAAAGATGGAATACGCAGGTGAGGTGTTCATCGCCGATGGTTTAAATTAACCCAATGGGTTAAAAGTTATTACTGAAGTCGTTTCGCGGTCGGGAACCCAGGGCAGTCATCCGTGAAGGCACAAATGGCCGCTCGCTGTTGGAATCGTGGGACTAATCCTGCCTGGAATGCCTTAATCCAGCCGAGCAGGTCAGCTGTGGTACTGGTTTGGGAAGGGTGTGGGGAGGAAGGGGGGGGGAGGTAAAATTGAGCTGCATTTTAATTTTTTTAAACTAGGTCAAACTTCTAATCACCAGGTCGGTTTCGCTAGCAAACTACCCACGGCTTTTATGAATTGTTATGGGACTAATCCTGCCTGGAATGCCTTAATCCAGCCGAGCAGGTCAGCTGTGGTACTGGTTTGGGAAGGTTGTGGGGAGGAAGGGGGGGGGGAGGTAAAATTGAGCTGCATTTTAATTTTTTTAAACTAGGTCAAACTTCTAATCACCAGGTCGGTTTCGCTAGCAAACTACCCACGGCTTTTATGAATTGTTTGGTTTGTTGGTGGTTTTTTTCCCCTTGTTGCAATTTCTTTATTCCCAGACTGAATGATTTCGGTGGAGGAATTTATTGATCTGTTTCAATGCAATGGCGTCTTCTCTTCATTTTTTTGCTTCCGATGTGCTCCAGGCCGTGGCGCTACTGCTTTCATTTCCGTCCACCAATTTTGAACACAAATTATACTAGGAAACTGTACACCGGAACTTGAATGTTTGGAGAACGCTAACCTGCCTTGACTCGCGGGGGGGGNGGGGGGGGGGGGGGGGGGGGGAGAGAGTGGCCTAATTCCCGTCTGTTTTTTATTTTATAGTATAAAAAGAATATAATCTCAGTAAATATTATTTCTAGCCAGTTGTGGACACACTAACGAGTGTCGGCCTCGGCCCTCGGGCGACCCTTAGGCGGAGAGGGCTGGTGGGCTTAAATTGGGCCCACAAATCCCAAATTAGTTTCTGTTAAAATTTTTAGTAACTGGGAAAAAAAAAAAAGGAAAATGGTGCTGATTGTCGGGCGATCTTGTGGGGCCTAGCGAAATTGCTATGAATCCCTCTTACCACAGTATAACACACACACACGTACGCAAAGCTTAAAGGCAGCATTTAACCTTAACCTTAATCAGTGAAGGCATAGGGGCCACACATAAAGAGGTTTTAATGGCCCGGTTTGTTGAAAAAAGTTCACACTTGAACGAGCGACTGCACAGTTTGGTGACTTTCCCATGTTGACCTATTATTTCTTCTCTATGTTCTAAGATGGGTGCGGTTTGGGAGGCACTGGTTGTGTGGCAGTGGTTTGGGTGGCAGTGGTTTGAGTGGCAGTGGTTTGAAAGGCAGTGGTTTGGGTGGCAGTGGTTTTGAGTGGCAGTGGTTTGAGTGGCAGTGGTTTGAGTTGAGTGGCAGTGGTTTGAGTGGCAGTGGTTTGAGTGACAGTGGATTGAGGGACAGTGGATTGAGTGGTATTGGTTTGAGTGGCAGTGGTTTGAATCCAATATATTTGAAGGCTTCTATCACAGACACGGAGATTGACTGAAAGAAAATTAAAGGAAAGGGTGAAAATAACAAGAACAATTAAGACTAAGAAACGACACAATTGAGTGCCGACAAATGTTTACGAACTGTCCGTAAATATAGGGACGGGTGACAACAGCGGGTCTCAAACGTGATATGTGCCCTTTTTTTGGTGTTTTTTTAAAATTATTTCTTTATACACAAGTGTATGTGTTAACAAAAAAAAGAAGCGTTTACAGTAACGTTTGAGACAGGTCAACTCCCCGCCCCCCCCCTCTCCATGACCACGGGTCCGTCTCAAGTAGACTCCATTAGTAGTCCACGTATGTCAACTGTCACTTTGTGTATACTGTACTCATGAACAGGGTATCACGTTTGTCATTTAGCACACACACACACAAACACACACACTCACACAAACAGTTTTCCCGTTTAGATCCGAGTACTATTGTTTGGCAACTCAAGTATCGATCCCTTGAATATTCACTTCCCTCCTTTTTTTTTGTTCCCCCCCCCCCACATGGCCGTTTTCTATACTTGCGATACCACCTCAGGTTGGTAACCTTGGTATCGTACTTATAAACAATGATGGCTTGCACAATCCAACGTATCCATCATGTGTATCGATATGACCCACACAGATGCCCCTCTTTGGACTTGTCCTCCGCGACACTATGTCACTGATACTTGCCATCTCGGTAGTGAAACCCTTCAAACACCGATACTCTCAGACTCAACTGCAGCGGAAATACGTCACGAAGACACGTTCCTTAAAGTGACATGCGCGGCACGCGCGCCCAAGAATTAAACTGTTTGACAACGAGAGTATGGGAGCGATTCACTTCCGGTGAGGTTAGGATGGGTTTTTTTTTACTCAGCCCAAAATGTTTTTTTTATTTTTATTTATGTCTTCAATTAATTTTTTTTAGTTTTTGTTTCGGTGTTAGTTGTTTTTCCCCTTAACTGTTTGAATATTATGTTCAAGTCTTTACATACATTTTCAATTTTTCTTTTGCACATTTTTTGTGGATGAGCTTAGATTTAATTTGAGTGACTCGTTGATTCGCCCATGCCAGCAAACTTCGTTTTATATCATCGTTTGTTCGTATTGAGATTCGAATCCCAGAAACCAGGTCAGGGTTGAATTTTTTTTTCCCCATGCCAAAAATAGTGACTTTAGGGAAATCGTAATGTGAGGGAAGGGATGGGGGTATATGCACTAAGTGAAAGGTGGTGAGGCGATTACAGAAGTGTCTGGAATAAACAATAAGCGGCAGGAACTTACTTTTTCTCCTGTCGTCAGGTGAAGACCTTCCTTGACCTTGGCGAAGCTGCCCACCCCCAGGGTCCTGCCCAGCAAGTAGCTGCCGACCCGCTTGGAGTGAGCAAAAGATTTGACGAGATCTTTCTTGACCTGGCAGAACGGTAAGAAAATAATCACAGAATTGAAACAGACCTCCAAACAAACAAAAAAACAACAACAAAAAAACAACCACCAGGCACATAACGTGGGAACCGTTCGTTCAGCTCAGTTTTTTACCCCCTTACATTTCTGGCTTCTTAAACAAACAGTTCCCAGGCTTTCAGTTCCGAGACAAGGAAAGCTGGCGAAGACCGTTCGTAGACATTAGGGCATTCGTTAAGGGCACTGCTTTTATTTAAAAGTAAGAGTCGAGGAGATGGTGCCGAAGCGATCGCTCCGTCGATTCCCGACAAGACCAGCACCACAAGAGCAGCACCATAAGAGCAGCACCCCCATTCGACACCATATGGGTAAAAAAAAAAAAATTAACACCATATTCAGTAACACGTACAGCTTTTAGTGCTGTCTTTAACGACACATTTAGCACTGTCTTCAACGACACATTTGGAACACAATACAACATATTATCCAGATCCCCTGGCAGTGTACTTTATATTTTACTAGCTACCCATCCCGACGCTGTCATGGAAATTTATTTCATTTCGCCTCTCTTTACGTATCAATTAACGTGTTCAACCTGTCATTTGTCTTTACGTATCAAACAACTTGTTCAACTTGCCACTTGTCTTTACGTATCAAATAACGTGTTCAACCTGTCATTTGTCTTTACGTATCAAATAACGTGTTCAACCTGTCATTTTTCTTTACGTATCAAATAACGTGTTCAACCTGTCATTTGTCTTTATGTATCAAATAACGTGTTCAACCTGTCAATGTTCTTTACGTATCAAATAACATGTTCAACCTGTCATTTGTCTTTATGTATCAAATCCATCCGTGTTGTCTAACCAATCATTACCCTTAGATTTTTTTTTTAAACCCACGGTGTCAAAAATTGTTATGTGATACAATAAGATGATCCCCCATAGCAACCAGGTCAACGATCACCATAGCAACCAGGTCAACGATCACCATAGCAACCAGGTCAACGATCACCAGAGCAACCAGGTCAGCGATCACCATAGCAACCAGGTCAGCGATCACCATAGCAACCATAGCAACCAGGTCAACGATCACCATAGCAACTGCGACAACAACCGCTTTTGCAAAACCAGGACAAAGACATCCACTACAAAAAAAAAAAAAAAATCCTAAGCCATTGTTGTCCTTCTCTTTTTTACTCGTTAAATTTTGATATTTGAAAATTAAAGTCGATAGCTCCCCATGGGTACTCGAGACAGCTGAACCGCTTTTGCAAAACCAAGAAAAAGACATCCACTAAAAAAAAAAAAAAAAAAAATCCTAAGCCATTGTTGTCCTTCTCTTTTTTACTCGTTAAATTTTGATATTTGAAAATTAAAGTCGATAGCTCCCCATGGGTACTCGAGACAGCTGAGACTTACCTGTGTGACAGGCTCGGGCAGGTGGTGTGTCTGATACATGTTGTCTTCGGGTACCGTCATGGTCAAACGCTCATCTCAGCGCCCGGTCAAATGTGGGGTGCAACGGTATTGGGACCACCTTCCTTTCTCAAAACACACCAAACAGATTTCGCCTTCGGCTTGTAAACTCAAAAAAAATATTTGTTAGACTCCCTCACGCAAGATAGATCTTTCAATGACGTCACTGCGTTCAGAACCGTCTTGTTTACTCTCTACGCGAACGTCTTCGACGATAACCGCCTGTTGTCTTAGAAAACAAAATGGCGTTCCCTTTTTTTTTTTGTGATTTGGTTCCGACAGGCTGATGGATCGCTGCTTAATTCATACAGTGACAGCCTGTTAACTCTGTCAGGCTGTTTGTCCGAAGAATTGGTCGTCTGCTCTGATTGTTTCCCCTTTTCTTCTAAGCTGTGCTGTATATAAATGAGGAAAAGATATGCTGTAATGAAACAATATGGTGCGACTCCTCTTTTGCTGATTTTTGAGTCGATGCTATCTCATAGGACAATGATTCGAATCTGTGAACAAGAAACAAAAAATTAAAGTTTATTTATAAATATTAAATATTCACATTGATGGACATTGTTGAAAACCAGCGTCCCGTTCACTGGCCCGAGGGTGACAAGTGAATTGGGTCCCCCATCACGAATACACCACTGCATAGTTGATTTATTTTTTTTTTTGGTTCTTTTTTTCTTGCTACAAGCAATGAGGGTCATTGCCCTATTCGTGCTGTTGAAATATTCACCCTGTCAATACATCTAAAACAAATGACATGTAATCTTTTTTTTTTTTTTAAATAACGATACGGACATGCGCAATCAAGGGTGTTACATAGGAGACAAAATATCAGGAAGATCTCCACACAAAAAGTGATGACTGCCAAAAAAAAATGGAATATGTGAAGGTTTTTTTTTTAGAAGGTCTGTGTGATGAGTTGTGAGACGGTGTTTGGGTCGGTCTGTTTGACGGTCTCAGGGGAGGTCTATGAGACGGGGTTTGAGAAGGTCTCTGAAACGGTCTCAAGAGTAGGTCTATGAGACGAGGTTTGAGAAGGTCTATGAGACGGTCTCAGAGAAGGCCAATGAGACGGGGTTTGAGAAGGTCTCTGAGACGGTCTCAGAGAAGGTCAATGAGACGGGGTTTGAGAAGGTCTCTGAGACGGTCTCAGAGAAGGTCAATGAGACGAGGTTTGAGAAGGTCTCTGAGACGGTCTCAGAGAAGGTCAATGAGACGGGGTTTGAGGAGGTCTCTGAGACGGTCTCAGAGAAGGTCTATGAGATTGGTCCTTAAGATGGTCTGTGAGATGGTATATAAAATGTTTTTAGGACTTTGTAAGAAGGACCTTGTGGACTCAGAGTCATACGAAATTATGGTGTAAGCCTAACAGACATCAGCACGAAGCAAAAATTTTCCTAAATCGCTTTAACAAATGCAAGAACTGAATGCGAGCTTTGCATGCCCCTGTATTTATGAAAAAGGGGGGGGGGGGTTACATTTAATCGTATTTTTAAAAAAAAAAAAATAATACAAAATAAATAAAAAA
>CAXITT010000351.1:561178-586248 GCA_964033795.1 Lymnaea stagnalis
TAACCCCACCCCCCCACACCACCCTGTCGCATTCAGTTTGTACAAATGGTATTTCTTTTTTTTTTCTTGTTGCTATTCTACGGGTAGTTCTCAATTGTAAAAATACAAACCGAGTTCCGTTCAGAGATGTCGCTCTTTATATGTTGATTTTTTTGTTACGCGTGTCCGTCACGCGTCACACCGCCGAAATATGAGCTGTTCGCATAACATGCAACGACGGCGACATCCACTATGTTGGCTGTCATATTGGTTTTTAAATATTAAAGGCATCGTATTAAAGATCATGGGGAGGGGGGGGGGTACTCGGAGAATAGGTCAAGGTAGTAAACAAAAGGATGGGGGCAGGAGGGGCGTTCGTTGATTACACACCCCACACCCCCCTAACATTACTATCGAGTACTGAGGGGGTGGGGAGGGGGGGGGGGAAATGCTCAACACACCTCTCAAAAGAAAACTCATCAATTAATCAGGACCTATACAACAGGCAGTGTTCCCAGTTAAGTACAGAGCAAGAGAATATACAGTTATGTATTTTATATGTGTACATAACACGCATAAAGTTATGCGTTATCGTTATTGAACGACACACGCGCCTCGCCTCCCCTACATATCCTCACCCCCACCCCCAACCCCTGGGAAAAAATTCTGCCGGCGCTTTAGTTCAATATTGAAAATTACCTGTTTTGTCGTTTTTTTTAAAATTTGAACGACGCGCTACGTACGTGAAATAAAGTTGAAAAAAAAAAAAAAGAGTTGAAAATGTGTTTTGGGAAAAGCCAGATGCAATAGCAAATAGTTCGTTTTAAATTGAAAGCGCGACGTATGTTTATTTATTTATCATTATAATTGATCAATAAAATGTAAAAATTGTGCTGTTTGTTTAAAAGTCGAATGTTCGTTATATCGAGCACCGCACGTTGTTGTCTGGTTGATTTTGAACTTTTTTTATGTTTTTTGTTATGGTTCTAGTATTATGAAAGAAAGACATTTGAGTGGCATCAAAGACTAAATAATTTATATTTTGAGAGCACATTCTAACAGTATTTGAATGTAGTTAGCAGGCAGTTTTTAATTATCTTTTCTTTTTTTTTTATGGAGGTAGAGATAGGAGGGGGGGGGGGGGGGGAGGGGGAAAAAAATTTTTTTATTATCGAGAAATCCCTTTTTTGGTACAGAGGTAGAAAGACATTCATGTCGCCTTGTAGCCGAGAAAAATTGTCCGCGCTCTATTTGTGCCTACCTGACTCGAATGCGTCGTTAAATATTGAGAACCGCTGTGAGTTGTGAATGAAATCGTTTCTTTTTTTTTTTTTTTTTTTTTTTTTTTTTTTTTTTTTTTTTTTTTTTTTTTTTTTTTTTTTTTTTTTTTTTTTTGCGTTTTTTTTTTTTTTTTTTTTTTTTTTTTGTGTTTTTTTTTTTTTTTTTTTCGTTTATGAATGCAACGCCGCATTTTAACATTTTCGACGACATTAATACATCATATTTACATTTCCGTCGATGATGGATTGGCGCAGATCGATAGATCAATGCACGATTTTTTTACAAATGGATTACGGGTACCCAAAGATGACGGCGCGCTTATTAATCCCCGTTTTGTGGTAGACTTGTTAGCATGATCGCTTCGTTTCGTCGGTGTGGGTAGTTCTTCGATGTATCTTTATTATTTTGTTTTGTTTTTGTATATGCATTTTTTTTTTAAATGAACAAATGTGCGCGACATAAATGTATAAATCAGCAACAAACTCTTTCATGGAATAGGTTCATGAACGACTCGTTAAAACTTTAGTTTTATTCAGTTTAATAAATTGTGTGAACAACTTAGCGAATATTTGTATTTGATTCAAGGTTAAATGCATTGTTATTGCCGCGCAAGATGGATTTCATTGCAAAATGTGTCCTCTCAAGATATTAGAATTTGAAATAAGCATAGAAAAACTTTTTTTTTTAAAAATAGGGGGCGTGACCAGCGCGGGAACTCACGGCATTCCCGGGAAGTCGTCTTTTCATAACAGCCACGGCTCAATATAGTAATATCAGCCTAATTTAACCCTTAAGCCTTAATTAAAGGTTATTAAATGCAAACACGGCGACCACACGAACTTCATGTGCTAAAACGTAGAGCTCTTTAAATTTAGAAACCTTAACTTCGTATTAGACTTTAAAAACTGGGAGCGTTGAAATTTAAAAAAAAAAGGAAACAAAAAAAAAAAAAAAACACCAAAAAAAAAAAAAAAAAAAAAAAAAAAAAATGGGTTGGAAGGGGGGTCTTGAATTATTTTTTTAAGTACAATTTTTAAATTTATTTTGGGTTTTTTCAGCATTAAATCGGTGCTCTGTTTCACCATGCATGCTTTTTTTTTTCTTCTTTTTTTTAAAATAATTGATCAAAACAAAAATCATTTCATCCTATAGCATAGTTTTCGGTTGCTTTTGTTGTTGTTGTTGTTGTTGTTGTTGTTGTTGTTTCAATCTTCCAAGGTATTTTTGAACAATAGCTGGCGTAACTTTAAAAATTAAATATTAAACATTAAAGATTAACATACGGCACGTTTATGTGCAGATAATGTTTCAACCCTGGGGGGGCTGAACGGTGAGCTCTACATGTTAGAGCCGATTTGGTGTCTCTCTCCTCTTACGCCCCGCCCCTCCCCTCCCCTCCTCTCCCCTTCCGGGGGAACCATTCATGAGAAACGTGTTCCTTTCAACCCGCGGACAACGATTATAAACACTGCGACCACCGAACCGATGGAGAAATGCAGTCCAGTTGGTTCACAACCTTCCTAATACGGCGACCCTGTAACACAGTGACTCGAGTTGTGGCGACACCCCCCTCCCCCCCAACCCCACCCCAGCCACAAATTTATTTTCGTTGCTACTTCATAACTGTAGAGCATATGTGATTTCAGCTGGTCTGAGGCGACCCTCCCTTGTGAGATGGTCGTGCGACCTCCAAAAGGGGTCGCGACCCCACAGGTTGAGAACCGCTGGCTCAGAGGGTCCAACACAATAACTATTTAAAAATACACGTCTGCTATTTTTCAATATTTTCTCAACAAGACTTTTTTACATTTTATCTTTTATTTTTTAAACGATGAAATATTATAAATTTATGCAAATCAAAGAAAGCGAATGTAAAAAAATTCTAGTATGAAGGAATGTTTTGCCGAAATCGACCTTTACCCCCCACCAACCAACCCACCTTCCCCTTTGCCCACGGTGTCATTAAGTCTTGTTTCAAGTGGGTTTCTAGTACCTTCCTGGTAGCAGGACAATAGCACACAACTCAAACAGTTCAAATATAGTCGTTTTAGCTTAGTGCGGCTTCCCCCCCCCCCACACTGTTTGCTGTTCTATCGAACTTTTAGTTGAGACCTGGAGAAGTGCGTCAATATGGCTACCGTCATGGCAGAGAGCAGGGGATTAAAAGGGGAGGGGTGTGTCATTGTGGCACTTTATGCTTCGGTGGAGCGGGGATTAACGTGATGGAAGACAAAGTGGATGTTTCCCCCTCCACTCCCACCTTCTTCTTGGATGCGTTTGCAATAAGTGTACTGTCAAAACAAAGGGCTGTGCCGGAAGGATGTGGGGGAGTGGGAGATATTGTGTGAGCGTTGGCGACCGTCGGGGGTAGAGTGTGTGAGTGTGGGAGAGTAGAGTATGTGGTTGTGGGAGAGTGTCGGACAGTGGGGGATTTTGAGAGAAGAGGGGATTGGGGGGGGGGAGGGGGTTGATGTTGTTTAAATGAACAATTCCTGGTGGGGTTTTTTTTCCTTTTAAGGTGATCGTTGAGTACAAGTGAAATACTGCAATCTACTTAACTAAGAGTATCAAGGAGGAAGTCTACGATCTGTCCTTTAAGGGCCCAATTTGTGTCCTGCGAGTGTCCAATCTGTCCTTTAACAGCCCAACCTGTACCGTCAGTGTACAGTCCGTCCAGTAAGTTTGCAATCTGTCCTTTTTGTGTACAATCGGATCATGCAAACTGACACAAAATCTGTCATGCAAATTTACATACAATATGTCGTGCAAATTTACATACAATCTGTCATGCAAATGTACGTACAATCTGTCATGCAAATGTACGTACAATCTGTCATGCACATGTCCCATACAATTTGCTGTTGTTGTTATCGTTTTCCTCCTTCAGAATACCCGTTTGGGAAGGACATACGCCACATTCGTGCCCTGTAGGATAAAATTGAGGGTGGGGTACAGCGCGTGGGATTGTGTGGCTGAGGGGGGGCGGGTTGGTCCACCCCTAAAGGCACTTTTTTTATTAAATGAAAATTTGGGGGGGGGTGATTTTCGGCCATAAGTAGAGTTTATTTCGTGGATGAGGGGAGGAAAAAGTGTTGGGACGACCCAGGTGGCACTAGCCCAAGCTACGCCCCTGGTCGGGGGGGGGGGTCAACGGAGATAAAATTAAGAAACTATCTGCAAGGTGCGACACAATAGTTCATGAATGCTCATTAGATTGGGGAAATTTAACTCTGCAAAAAAAAAAAAAAAAAACATTGGAAAAGGGGTCAACCAAAATAAAGAGGGGAGGAAAAAGTGTTGGGACGCCCCAGGTGGCACTAGCCCAAGCTACGCCCCTGGTCGGGGGGGGGGTCAACGGAGATAAAATTAAGAAACTATCTGCAAGGTGCGACACAATAGTTCATGAATGCTCATTAGATTGGGGAAATTTAACTCTGCAAAAAAAAAAAAAAAATGCATTGGAATAGTGGTCAACCAACATAAGCAGCACTGTCAGAACAATTATAAAGTTCAGAGTCGGTTTAGGAGAGTGAAATCGATCGGAATTTTGTGACTACATGAACTGTACCAGAATAATTCGGTATCGATCCATGGCATTGTACCGAATGGTACTATCAATTTTATTTTTTTTAATATCACGTCAAAAAATCTTTATAAGTCATCCTTGAAAAAAAAAAACGCGATTGCGTCATCACAAATTGTCGTGGTAACTTCATGTTTTAAGTGAAGTCGAAATTTTAACTTTCGAACACTTCCGAGTTTGTTTTTTTTCCTTTTTGAGCACTCTCTTTGGATCGTTGGGGGACACTCGCGCTTGAAATCAAAAGTAAAAACTAAAAATGGGAAACCTCTTTTAAAATATTTTTTTTTTAATCTGTGCGACCAGCTTCAGAAAAAAATAATACATTTGATCGATTCGATCAATTTACTTTTTGAGACAGCTTTATTTTTAGTACTTCAATCGAGATTTGACTCTGCAGTCACCATATAGACAAAGACCACGGACAATGCCACAGAGCTGATGCCGAGCGCAACACGCGTACGTCACGGCAATCCAAAGTTCAAAGGTGTCCATGGCAACCATACGTGTCGTCAGATCCGTTTCTTCTGAACCTGAAGCCGTGAAAGCGATGATTCGAGTCGGTCTTGGAGCTGGAGAAGGGCAGGCTACGCTGGGGCGGACACTTAAAAAGAATGCCAAAACACAGAGGAGGGAAGAGGGTGCACCACCAGATCCCCAGAGGAAAAGGGCTCAAGGGCAATACATTGGCTTGGACGGATGGATGATGTGGGGATAGATCTACAGCCGTTGGGAATCCAAGCATGGAAAAGAAAAGCATTAGGTCTGAGTGGAAGGAAGTGGTGAAACGAGGCCAAAGCCCTACATGGGATGTAGCGCCACATGAATATATATATATATATGTTTTTAAATGTCCCATTTCATGATGTAATATCTTTAAAATAAGTTGATCTGGTTAATATCGTGGTTGCGCCCGTTAATTGCATCGTGCCTGGAACAAGTAACCAAGCGACCCCCCCCCCCTTCCCCCCTTTTTTAAAAAAAAGTGAAACGGCTTAATCAATCATAGGTAGTATAAAAGGATTTAATTGAAATAAACTACACAATTTTTGAGTTTATTTCAAATGTTGTTGGTTGTTATTTCAAACCCTAACATTTTGTTAAATCTTACATTATTAAAAACAGAAAACAAAACCAAAGAGAGAGAGGGAGAGAAAAAGAGAAAGAGGGAGATAGATTAAAAAGTAGCGAAATTTACAACAAATACAAACACAAATCAGAGCAATTTATGTGAAAGTTGCTGAGTAGCTCAAACTGACCGCGGGTCAAACATTCCAATTGGTGGCAGAGGCATGGGCAGAGACATGGGCAGAGACATGGGCCGAGACATGGGTAGAGACATGGGCAGAGGCAGTGGATAAAGGTTTGTATATCCATATGGAGATAAGGAGACAGATGTGAATTCAGGATTTTATCACAGTGTATATCCCCGAAAGCCCCTTGTTACGGTAAAGCTCGGGATATTTATTTCTTACCGTTTATTTCGGGACACGCTTTAATATGGTTAAATTCGTGAAAGCGTAATGCGGTTAAATTCGGGACAAGCGTTTGTTACGGTTAAATGTGTGTAACTTCTACGTTTCTTTAAATTGGGCTTGTCATCGTTTTGGAGTCCCTCCTTGATACACCCCTATTTGGTTATCCTATTATTATTTTTGTTATTCTGACCCATACAGTGGTAATACGCAATGTTGGATCTCTGACCCATACAGTCATAACATACAATGTTGGATCTTTGTCCCATACAGTGGTAATATACAATGTTGGATTCTTTTAGTTTCTTTTAATTCATTTATTTGTTTTTAACAAACGTTTACAACATTTCGTCTCTTGATTTTCCATAATATATAGTTTGTGACACACGACATGTGACATATGACATATGTAACTGCCACTCTATAACTTGGGAATCTACTCACGTAAGAGCACAATTGTTCTTTTAACGTATATAAGAAGCGAACTTCTGCAAGCGGTCATGTGAAGGCAAGAGGGGTCTTGAAGTGGCAAGCTGGACTGTCACACGTATATAGACAAGACCTACGCCTACACATATCACTTAGATGCGCCCTAGGCCTCTTCCTAAAGGCCTTAACATGTAGAGATACTATCTGTAAACTTATACTCAAATAACACTTATCATCGGTGGGATTTTTTTGTGTTGTTTTTATAAATTTTTTTTGCAACAAATTCTACTCATTGATTTAAGCTCAGTGAAAGGCAACACAGCGCCAACAATAATTAATATCATAATAACAACTTACGTGGGGCTTTGATTATCCGAGTGAATCTGTCACGCTGCAAGGGGAGGCGAACACTACACCATGAAATGACCACTCCGCGAGCTCTGACTAAAACACAATGATGACGAGAAGACCTGGCCCATTTTATTTATATAGTCGGCAGTTCACCTGGCCCCTCGATTACACTGGACGGCCGTAGCACTGGGGAAAGTTATTCCAGGCTCTCACATGCAAATACTACAAGCTCGTTCTTTAATCCTTAGCTCCCCAAATGTGGGGGGGGGGGGGGGGGGGGGGGAAGGGGGGGGTTTTGGGGTTGGTACCGGGGGATTTAGGGGTTGGTACCTGGTGATTTTGGGAGGGGGGGGGGGAGGGAGCTCCTGCCCCAAACCGTTCAAGTTTAGATGCTACAAATAGTGTACCGCAAGAGCTCTGGGCAAATTATTTGACAGCAGCTCTCCCCCCCCTTCTCCAGCGGTGAGATCGAACAAACAGAGGACAGAGCGATCAGGAATACCGCACCGTGTCGCTTAAAATAACCTCTGCAGGTATGCTGTCGAGGCGGGCCCCCCTGGTGACAATACACGACAAGCAAACGCTGCATTACGGAGGCAAATGTTGGTTTCTAAATTTAGGCGAACCTCAAGTTTTTTTTGTTTTTTTTTTATGGAATTCGGTTTTTTTTTGTTTTCAAAGACCCGAAGCGAGCCAGGAACGGAACAAAACACACACAAAAAAAAAGTTTACTTTATGGTTTTATTGGGAATGTTGATTTGTGTGCTGTTTCCTAGAGTGGCCTCCCATTGTTGCAACTCATATTCTTTACGGTAAGACCCCCCAAAACAGGGCTGAAATTTTGGTTTACATTTCCGGGCTTAAACATCAATATATTCTATTATTTTTTTTGTTGATCTATTACCCCTTATGAGCACTATTTTCCCTTTTTAAATATATATAAATTTTTTTTTTATCTCCACATAAAAGGCGAGTAAGATGTAAATTTTATTTACAGAAAATCTCTATTACTTTATCAGAAGTTATTATTATTTTTTATTTTTTTTTGGCCCCCGGTACTATGTCTGCTGACATGACCTTCGCTTTGCGTGTCCAGGGCGTATTAAAAATGCGGATTACGCAGATTATGATGAACTAATCTTTGTCTTTTTTGAAAGAGGGAAACAAAACTTCTGTTCGTTTGTTAGTTATTTTGGAATTGGAAAATTGGGGGGGGGGCATATCGTATGGCCTTCGAGATTATGAAACATGTTGTAGAAAGGAGGAGGAACACCCTCCTTTAGAGCAAACGATTTAGGCGCCTATTACTAAAAAAATATTAGAGTAGGAGGACGCGATGGGAAGGGGGGAGTGGGGGGGGGGGGTATTATAAATGTTGTCTAAATGTGAAATAGTTTGTTTGAATATTCGGGCGTTTTTTAATAAATAGTGAGAAATCGCCCGCCACCCCCCCCCCTTTTTTTCAACCTTTTTTTTTTNATTAACTTTTCTTTTGTGTCTGACTGGCTGGCTGGCCGTCAAAAATTGACCCTCTTCCCATCAAGCTGAAACAGTGCACATAGAACTCGTTGTCTATGACAAAACTTTGAGTCGAATTGTCAACCCCACCCACCACCCAGACGCCCCCAAAATCTTTTTTTCCTTTTTTTTTTTTTTTTTTTTTTTTTTTTTTTTTTTTTTTTTTTTTTTTTTTTTTTTTTTTTTTTTTTTTTTTTTTTTTTTTTTTTGCTATTTGTTTCTGTCTTAAAATCAAAATTCTAGACATGATCAATATAGGCTTCGGGCTCCCCACTTCGATAGCGGCTCGAGAAGTCGGAGATTTGACCGTAGCACAGACAGGAAACGGGCAGCTGATGCGTGCATTGTGGTTATGTGGATATGTATCACAGGGGGAAGAGGGTACGATTGGAGGGTTACCTATTTTTTTTATGACCACTCCAACAAACTGACGAGTACCCCTTACAGTCCACAGGGCGGGGGGTGGGGGGTGGTGGCGGCCTCGTCAAATGATAAAATTCCAATGTAATACGGTAGTATGGTAATACGGTAGTATGGTAATACGGTAGTATGGTAATACGGTAATAAACTAGGCACTCAGGGCAAGCGGATGTTCAGATCATCACAAATATATACATAGATGGGACAATGGCATACTTCCTGGTGGTACAATGGCACACTTTCTGGTATCACAAGGGTACACATTCTGATGGCACAATGGTACACTTTCTGGGGACAGAATGGTACACTTCCTGGTGGAACAATAATACACTACCTGGTGGAACAATGGTACACTCTCTGACGACTGAATGACACACTTTCTAGTGGAGCAGTGGTACACTTCCTGGCGGAACAACGGTACACTTTCTGACGGCACAACGTCATTCCGACTCTTGGCTAGACAACGTAACACACATGTTGGTTCACTGGCAGACTTGCTAGCGGTACAATGGCCTATGTCAGTCGGTACAATGGCCGACTGATTACAATGGCCTATATCAGTCGGTAAAATGGCCTATATCAGTCGGTACAATGGCCTATATCAGTCGGCACAAATGCCTACATCAGCCGTTACAATGGCCTATATCAGTCGTTACAATGGCATATATCAGTCGGTACAATGACATATATCAGTCGGTACAATGGCCTCTATCAGTCGGTACAATGGCCTACATCAGTCGGTACAATGACCTATATCAGTCGGTACAATGGCCTCTATCAGTCGGTACAATGGCTTATATCAGTCGTTACAATGGCCTATATCAGTCATTACAATGGCCTACATCAGTCGGTACAATGGCCTATTTCAGTCGGTACAATGGCCTATATCAGTCGGTAAAATGGCCTACATCAGTCGTTAAAATTGCCTATATCAGTCGGTACAATGGCCTATATCAGTCGGTACAATGACATATATCAGTCGGTGCAATGACCTATATCAGTCGTTACAATGGCATATATCATTTGGTACAATGGTCTATATCAGTCGTTACAATGGCATATATCAGTCGGTACAATGGCCTATATCAGCGGGTACAATGGCCTATATCAGTCGGCACAATGGCCTTTATCAGTCGGTACAATGGCCTATATTAGTCGGTACAATGGCCTATATCAGTCGGCACAATGGCCTATATCAGTCGGTATAATACAATGGGACATTTACTAGCGGCGTAATGATACACTTGCTGGCGGTACAACGCCATACATAAGGCGTTGTAGCTCATACACATAACCGTTCATAGCATAATCAACGATGCAGTCGGTTCAACGGAAGCTTTCCTGGTGTGGTACAACGCCATACATAAGCCGGTACAATGTCGTGCACATGGCGGTACAATGTCATACACATGGCGGTGACGGTGTCATCCATCAATTATAGCGCCCAGTCTCACATTGTCACAGATTATCCTTTCGCTTCAATGTCATATATATTAGGATGATGATTGAATACTCTTATAGCGCTTGTATTCATGCTCTTACGGCATGCTAAAAACGTTATATTGCTCTAAAATCTATTAAAGAAAAAAGAAGTATTTTATTGTTTCTTCAATGATTTTTTTTTATTATTTTAAATTTCCCTCAAAGATTGAGACAAACTGTTCCATATTTTAGGCGCTATAGCTTCAAAAGAGCGCGCTTCCTTTATGACTTCTTTCTGTGACACCATTTCATTGTCGGTACAGTGGGCAAATAAGAAATGCTGTCGGTACAGTGCCATATAGAAACAGCCAGTACAGTCACAGAGACGCAGTGGTCACAAACAGATTCAATATAGTGTACACATGTCTGATAAATGTTCTATTATGCATAAATGTTTTGGGGTGTGTATGTGCAAACTTGATATATTAGGTTAGTATGTTGTTGTGGTTTTTTTAGTTGATACGTATCAAGATTTACAACTATTAGGCGTCGTGGAATAGGGCAGTGACGATAGGAGGCGTAGCTAGAGTGTTTGGGGCCCCAGGATCAGTTTACGACCCCCCCCCCTTTCTTCTCTCAACTCCAAAATAAATTATTTTTATCTAGTAAAATACCATCAGAGTCCTTTAGGAGATGCCACTCGTTTGGCGCCCGGGGACACATGCCCCCTAGATACGCCTCTGGTAAGGACGGGTGGTGTTGGGGGGGGGGTGGGTATCGGTGGTAGATGATCGACATTCTATTTTCATTTTGAGCATCGGTTCTTTACAATTTTTTTGTTTTAAGAAACAGGGGCTGGACTTACCAATGGTGGGACAAGACAAGGGTCTTGGATGCCAATTCAAAAGTATGTGTGGGGGTGGTGTCTGGCTAAACGGGGGTGGGTCAAAAAGACTAAAAATATTCACTAAGAGTGTCTAAGTGTGTCTAAGTGTGTCTAAGTGTGTCTAAAAGTGTCTAGGAGTGTCTAAGAGTGTATGAGGCCTTGATTTGAACTAAATTATATAAGTAAACGTTTTCAAGCTTGAAAGGGTGCAATTCTATACCTTGCCCGTGGGCGCAATTCTATACCTTGCCGTGGGCGCATTTCTATACCTTGCCGTGGGCGCAATTCTATACCTTTCCGTGGGCTTAATTCTATACCTTGCCATGGGCGCAATTCTATACCTTGCCGTGGGCGCAATTCTATACCTTGCCGTCTGTGATTGAGTTACATCCCTAAAATGTCCTACTCTTAGTCGAATCTGAAGTGGATAGAAGAGAGAAGGAGTGGGAGAGATGCGGACGGCCTGAGAGACAGAGCGAGGGGCTGAAAGACAGAAAGAGATCGAGATAGAGAGTGAGAGAGCAGAGAGGCAGAGAGAGATAGACAGAGACAGACAGAGATAGAGAGTGAGGGAGAGAGAGGGGGGTAGAGAGAGGGGGATAGAGACAGAGAGAAAGAGAGAGACAGAGAGAAATAGGCAGAGAGAGAGCGAGATAGACACAGAGAGAGATACAGAGAGAGAGAGAGAGAGAGACAGCGAGAGAGACAGAAATAGACAGAGATAGAGCGAGAGAGACAGAGAGACAGAGAGAGAGAGAGAGGGAACACTACGATCCATTAGACGGAAAATTAGGCAGGCGGTAAAAAAAAAACTCTTTGATCAACACTATCAATAACTCTGTGAGTCTATTGATTTTTTTTATCGTACTGACGGCTAAACAAAGAGAATTTGAGCATTAAATAATTATAACAATAACTATAGTTAGTGTTTTACTCTATAGGGGATGTGGCCGTCTCGATAGATGGATCTTATATGATAACAACCCACACTAATCCCATTCACCATGGATAAAATTGAACTTCAGCAGGGTTCATTGAACTGGGGTAAATCACCCTGGGTAAAATGAACAGCTAGCCTAACATGGGCAGCTAGCCTAACATGGGCAGCTAGCCTAACATGGGCAGCTAGCCTAACATGGGCAGCTAGCCTAACATGGGCAGCTAGCCTAACATGGACAGCTAGCCTAACATGGGCAGCTAGCCTAACATGGGCAGCTAGCCTAACATGGGCAGCTAGCCTAACATGGGCAGCTAGCCTAACATGGGCAGCTAGCCTAACATGGGCAGCTAGCCTAACATGGACAGCTAGCCTAACATGGACAGCTAGGCTAACATCATCGCTTGCCTTCCATAATAATGTCATTTTTGGCCTAGTCGCCTACTTTAACTTATCCACTGTGGCATCACTAGGGTTCCTATAACGAAGAGGGGTAAACTCGTTTTAAACTCGTGGTATACTCGTTTTAAACTCGTGGTATACTCGTTTTAAACTCATGGTAAACTCATTGTAAGCTCGTGGTAAACTCATTGTAAGCTCGTGGCAAACTCATTGTAAGCTCGTGGCAAACTCATTGTAAGCTCATGGCAAACTCATTGTAAGCTCGTGGCAAACTCATTGTAAGCTCGTGGTAAACTCATTGTAAGCTCGTGGTAAACTCATTGTAAGCTCGTGGTAAACTCATTGTAAGCTCGTGGTAAACTCATTATAAGCTCGTGGTAAACTCATTGTAAGCTCATGGCAAACTCATTGTTAGCTCGTGGCAAACTCATTGTAAGCTCGTGGCAAACTCATAGTAAGCTCGTGGTAAACTCATTGTAAGCTCGTGGTAAACTCATTGTAAACTCGTAGCAAACTCAGGCCACCTCCTTCAGGATTCCCCGTGGACCTTCTCTAAGCGTCCTTTCTCCCGTGGCACCCTGTATACCATGCGTCTGAATTCTCTGATGTGAACTTCTATGGTGGTGCCGTTCTCTGTTACTGAACTGCTCTGGACCCACCGTGTGCCGTGACCCCCTTTTCTTATGGCAGCCCGCTCCATGGTACCCTGCTCTGGTGCTTTAACTTAGGTCCGATACGAAACAGACCTGATGGAGCTCTTTCAAATTTACTATTCTCCATAAGGTGTACGCCCACCAACCCCGAACATACACACACACACCCGCACACACACACGCACACACACACACACCCTGTCACTTGGAGACACACGCTGCGGTGTGCACCCCTCCCAACAACCCCCAAAGTTGCTACTGCTTGCGCTAAAACGTCAAGGGGCTACCCAGCCTTATTCAAAATGTGCAAATGTAGCAATATGTTGCCATGACAAGTTAAGCTGCTTTTTCAAACAAGCTTTCTTTAGATACGTGGATTTTTTTCCCACACTAATGAACTTTTTAAAAAAAGCTGGGACATCAATTATTGAACCCCGACAACAGTATTCAAAGTGATCTCACACTGTTGATGCTAAGGCACCAACAATGAAACATTATAGATCCCACAATTAAGGTAAAAAAAATTGTTTCAATAACTACCTTTTTACTATGAAAGGGATTTTATTCATTTTATTGTATTGTATTTACTAATTATTTTTTGTTTCAAATTTTTATGATGGTATTCTTTGTATAAATAGCTTCAGTAAGCCATTTTTTTTTTTAAAATTAAGATTGTCCATAATTTTCTGCCTTCAAAATCTGTCGTATTTGGAGGCTTAATATATTTTGGGGCAATGTCTTTTTCCCCCGCTCTCTCTCTGATTATAGACTTCATCAGACGTAGGTTAACAAAAATAATTGACTATGTGACTTCTGGTATGAGGCTTCTTAATTAAAACTAGTTATATCCCGCCCCAAACACAGGCGGCCGCCATGCGTGAACCTCCCCATCCGCTAAAGATACTGGACCAAACATGCCTTAGAGTAACGCACTTTATAAGAATCCTAATTAGTGCCNCCCCAAGAATCAGGTTATTTACCGCACACTTTTTTTCTTCACTGCCCCGAACTATATTAATATCCTCTCCCCCCACCCCCCACCCCCACTTTTTTTCTTCACTGCCCCGAACTATATTAATATCCTCTCCCCCCACCCCCCCACACCCACTTTTTTTTTTACACCACAGATTTATTACACCAACTATCTGCGTAATACAAAATAAAACATTACGCACCTAACGCACTTGTGGTATGTTTATTAATTCCAAGTAAGCGCAATTATCGGGAACTTTGTTTTGCGTGCTAGTGAACACACCACCGCACCATAATGTCTTTCATGCACAAATAATTATATTGATGGACATTAATTTAAAACGATTCCAATCTGCACAAGCAGTGAAGTTACCTAACCATTCGCTCACCTTCAGAACTAACCAACACATTCCATGAGGGTTATTTCCGTTAAGCAGATACAAGTTGAGGACCAGTGACAGTTTCGTTATCGTCCAATATATTGTGTGCAACAGCATATCTTTATCTCTCGGTCAAATTCATCTATACTATAACGTATTGGTTGAGGTCTTGACCCGTCAATCCAAAAGATTCTCCTTCGGTTCCAAGTTCAGCTTTTCTTTTCACAAAAATTCCGCCGTAGTGACAACTAACGTATACCTTTACATTTGCGCAAGTACAAGATTCCGCGGAACGCAAGTGAGTCGAACAAAGACTTCGCCTTCAACGACAATAGCATGTAACAACAACCAATAAATAAATGATTATAAGTGTACTCAAGATTAAGCAATACCTAAGGAATGAGCACACAAATTGGTACATAGCGAATGACTAGAACCTTTTATCTCTTTCTACTCCATTCTGTTCAGATCTCTTCTTAATCCCGCATTGGACCACCCATAATGTTACTATTTTTTTGGACAAACTTTTCGTAAAACCTAGTTTCTACCAATGTTTTTTTCCGCATATACATATAGCAGTGACAGTTCGTAGAATTCTTTCTTAAGCTAAAGTTGCAAACTACGCTGGCTCACATTGACGTAGAAGTACCGAACAGCTGAGTGAGGAGAGATTGGCCAAACGGAATACCAGGATGTTTTTTTTTATTAATATCTTAATGAGATTGGCCAGACTGTACGCCCGGATATTCTATTAACAGATTTCCGAAAATTAAATGACAAATCCTAGCGATTGTTTTCACTGCCGTCGCATGTATTTACTCGTTATTTGGATATAGAGATCAGTGGTTCTGAAACTTTCCAACGCCGTCACCCTTTAATACAGGGCCTCATGTTGCGGTGACCCCCCCAACTATAAAATTATTTTCGTTTCTACTTCATCAATACGTGTTTCCGGATGGTAGGCGACCCCTATGTAGTAAGGGTCGTTCGACCCTGCCCCCAAAGGGATTGCGACCCACATGTTATGAACCACTGATAGAGATGAATGGGACTCCAATTAACTTACAACGATTTGATCTCGACAAACGAACGAACAAGAAAACGATCTCAAAGTTGTTGCTTTTTCCAACAATGTCTTTATGAAAGCGCTAAACAAACAGAATATAACGCAAATGATGAGCAAAGATAATGTCAATTAAAAACAGTATTTACCCCTGTGCGAATAACCATTAATGTCACTATATATATAACTACCATGCATGTATTAAGTGTGTAAGAGCTTTTTAATGGCTATATCGCTATACTGTTCTGTTGTAACAAGACCAAAATTTTCTGCTAAAAATCTCTGAAAACTGTTTCCTGTGCAGTTACCGTCTTTATCAAAAGCCGTGACACCAACAAACTAAGTGTTTCCCCCCCCCCCCCCCCCTGTTCTAAGAGTTCAGAGTTAATCCGGTGCGCCAACAGGACTGAAAATTCCACAGGACGAAATCAGACCGCGGATATGACTCCTGCAAATCTCAAACCCCTTCTCCGTGTGTCCCAGAGTTCATGTTGCCTGGTGCACAGGAAGTGACGTGAATAATCCGGATACCTTCCCGACTGGTCAAGAGGTTTAAACGTGCGAACAATGGTCGCGAGAATAGTTGACCCCAATTAACTTTTCAACGTTCGTGCGTATACGAGTCGGGCCTCACCTCAGGTCGAACTGAGGGGGAAAAAAAAAAAGAAAGGAAAATGGCGGAAAATTTCAGGCCTAGGTCTTCACGGCGGAAGTGCTTAAACTCTGACACGAGAAGGAGCGATCGCTGATTGGCTAGCATTGGTTCAACGTTCACACGCGCTTGTTCGTGGATTGGCTGGAATTTCTTTACGCTTCGGGTTCATGGAGTTTAAGAACGAGACCTTAATTAATACGACAAAAAAATTAGAATTTTCTTAAATATAATTTCTTTTGATGATGACCCATCAATAGCTTGAAATCTTAGGAGTCATTTAAAGCAAAGTATCACTCTGTGAGTAAAACAATGTTACAAATTGGTTATTTGTTACATGTTGATTTATTTTTTTCGTACAGTGTTCATAGAAGGCAAAACTATATTTGGAGAAGATTTGAATGTTAAGTTGGAGTTTATATAAACAGCTGCATTTTTTTTTCAAATCGATCATTTTGTAGCCATCTAAATGACACCCTTTTTGATCAATTTGTAGCCATCTAAATGACACCTTTTTTGATCAATTTGTAGCCTTCTAAATGACAGCTTTTTTATCAATTTGTAGCCATCTAAATGACACATTTTTGATCAATTTGTAGCCATCTAAATGACACCTGTTTTATCAAGTTGTAGCCATCTAAATGACACCTTTTTTGATCAATTTGTAGCTATCTAAATGAGAGCTTTTTGATGAATTTGTAGCCATCTAAATGACACCTTTTTGGCCAATTTGTAGCCTCTAAATGACACCTTTTTATCAATTTGTATCCTTCTAAATGACACCTTTTTGATCAATTTGTAGCCATCTAAATGACACCTTTTTGGCCAATTTTTAGCCATCTAAATGACACCTTTTTGACCAATTTGTAGCCTCTAAATGACACCTTTTTATCAATTTGTATCCTTCTAAATGACACCTTTTTGATCAATTTGTAGCCATCTAAATGACACCTTTTTGGCCAATTTTTAGCCATCTAAATGACACCTTTTTGACCAATTTGTAGCCATCTAAATGACACCTTTTTGATCAATTTGTAGCCATCTAAATGACACCTTTTTATCAATTTGTAGCCATCTAAATGACACCTTTTTGACCAATTTGTAGCCTCTAAATGACACCTTTTTATCAATTTGTATCCTTCTAAATGACATCTTTTTGATCAATTTGAAGCCATCTAAATGACACCTTTTTGGCCAATTTTTAGCCATCTAAATGACACCTTTTTGACCAATTTGTAGTCATCTAAATGACACCTTTTTGATCAATTTGTAGCCATCTAAATGACACCTTTTTGATCAATTTGTAGCCATCTAAATGACACCTTTTTGATCAATTTGTAGCCATCTAAATGACACCTTTTTGACCAATTTGTAGCCATCTAAATGACACCTTTTTGATCAATTTGTAGCCATCTAAATGACATCTTTTTGATCAATTTGTAGCCATCTAAATGACACCTTTTTGACCAATTTGTAGCCTCTAAATGACACCTTTTTATCAATTTGTATCGTTCTAAATGACATCTTTTTGATCAATTTGTAGCCATCTAAATGACACCTTTTTGGCCAATTTTTAGCCATCTAAATGACACCTTTTTGACCAATTTGTAGCCATCTAAATGACACCTTTTTGATCAATTTGTAGCCATCTAAATGACACCTGTTTTATCAATTTGTAGCCATCTAAATGACACCTTTTTGACCAATTTGTAGCCATCTAAATGACACCTTTTTGATCAATTTTTAGCCATCTAAATGACACCTTTTTGACCAATTTGTAGCCATCTAAATGACACCTTTTTGATCAATTTGTAGCCATCTAAATGACACCTTTTTGACCAATTTGTAGCCATCTAAATGACACCTTTTTGATCAATTTGTAGCCATCTAAATGACACCTTTTTGATCAATTTGTAGCCATCTAAATGACACCTTTTTGATCAATTTGTAGCCATCTAAATGACACCTTTTTAAAGTTACAGTTTTTTACTTTTTTATTTTTTTTTAAATTTATAATTTTTTTTATTTTACCCGAACAACGTCAATATTTTTTTCCGGGAAAAAGATATACGCCTTAACTGAATACTAGCTACGCCCTTAACCTGACAACATTTACGCCTTAACCGTAAAAACAATTACGCCTTAACTGAATACTAGCTACTCCCTTAACCTGACAAAATTTACGCCTTAACCGAAAAAACAGGTACACCTTAACTGAATACTAGATACTCCCTTAACCGAACATCCTAGTACATCTCACCAGGACAACGGATGTACAGGCGCCACATTTAATCTGGATAGTGTCAACCATTTGTAGAAATGTATACTTCTATGGCTGCGCTATCACAGATCAATTGATCGATTAATCGTCAAACATATTTTAACGATTAAATTATGGATTAACCATTAATCGAATTCCAAATCTTACGCCCCTTACTTAAAAATGTATCGGAAGTCAGATGGCAAAGATGACGGTGAGGAATGTAAGATGTGATGCAAGTTCTACCCTGTGATCTTGGTTTTTTTTTTGGAAAGATCCAACATCCGGCATTAAGTATGGCGATCACTTGAGTTCTTAAACAGCTGCCATTTCCTGTTTGTATTTTCGTTTGTCCTGTCCGCTGAGGAAGGCTTTCAGTCGAATTTGTTCTTATCTTTCGCCCTGCCTTTTGGTTCAAGCTTTCCACGTACCTTGTTCTATTTCCTTCTCAAACTACATACAGCAAGGTGTTCGAACACGATGGAACAGTATTTCTGCGATGCTTCAAAGTCATCTGCCATCCAGAGAAGCAATAACTGTCTACAGCTCACATGAAGAAACAAAGGCGGTAGTATCAAGGTTCTAAACTGTCAGAAGTAGAGAGTGGACTTGTTCTGTCCGGCGTTGGTCCTATACTTAGTGGTCACTATTTTGTGTCATGCAGTGATTTATCGCCACTGTTAGCGCCATGGACAAAGCACATGTCCATAAAGTACGTCACCCTATTTTTTGACCATTTTAACCTCCCCTCCCCACTGTCAAAAACTGTCACAAATCTCGGACCCCCCCCCCTCCCAAAGTACGTCACACTTTCGGACAATTTTTTTTATAAAATTAACACCTAATTCAAATTTAATCTAAAACACACTTCACTATTAAACTGTATTAAAACATAAAATGTCCACTTAAAAGAACTATCACATTATTAAAATGACTTTAATAGTACAATAGTTACTAGCGCTCCTAGCGAGAGGAACCGTGAGCAACACATTAAGGAGATACGCATTTCATGCTATTTTGGCATAAAACTAATTCAAATGTTTCACCAATTTTTTGAAAATTATTTTTAAAGCTATTAAATTCTACTCAAACTGACAAGACTAATATATGTAACACTAAACAACTCAAAAAACAAAATCAAGATCCAAGGAGAATATTCAAGGGAATTTCATATTAGACGAGGCCTAAGACTGGGAGACTCACGGTCTTGTATGCTCTGTAACCTATCATTAGAGAGAGTTATTAGAAGCATACACATTGACACCCGAGGAACGATAACAGGATACTTGCTGAGGGAAACTCAAGACCCACAACCAACGGGCACACTCTACAACCAACCACTTCAGTATCTTGCATGTGCTGATGACATAGCACTTCTAGGGAAAAGTATTAAAGACATATTAAAATCCTTTATTGAATTAGAAGACGCATCTCTACAAGTAGGGCTCGAAGTTAACAACCAAAAAACAAAATAGATGACCATGGTAAGAGAGGAGCAAACAGATGAAACAATTAAAATTAGAAACCAAACTTGTGAAAAAGTAAATCAATTCAAATACCTAGGATCCTTGTTAAATGAAAGAAACGAATTACTAACAGAAATAAAAGAAAGAATATCAGCCGGAAACAGGGCATACTTCAGTAGTCAGAAAATACTCAAAAGTAAAAACATTACCAGAGAAACAAAGAAAACTATTTATAAAACTGTGATCAGACCAGTTGTAACATATGCAAGTGAAACGTGGACCCTAACAAAAACAGCAGAAAACCTATTAAACACATGGGAGAGGAAAGTTCTCAGGAAAATATATGGGCCAACAAAGGATGAATATGGATGGAGAATACGAACCAACCAGGAATTATACAGTCTATATCAGGATCCTACGATAGTGGCAGAAATAAAAAGAGGCAGGCTACGCTGGGCAGGACACCTAGAGAGAATGCCAAATGACAGAGGAACGAAGAGGGTACATCACCAATACCCCAGAGGAAAAAGGCTCAAAGGCAGACCTAGGCTTAGGTGGATAGATGATGTAGAAAAAGATCTACAGCAGCTGAAAGTCCAAGCATGGAAAAGAAAGGCAACCAGAGGAAAAAGGCTCAAAGGCAGACCTAGGCTTAGGTGGATAGATGATGTAGAAAAAGATCTACAGCAGCTGAAAGTCCAAGCATGGAAAAGAAAGGCATTAGTTAGGTCTGAGTGGAAGGAAGTGGTGAGGCAGGCCAAAGCCCTACATGGGCTGTAGCGCCACATGGATGGATGGATTAAATTCTACTAAAAGTATAACAAATAAATTAGGAATACAATTTTATAAAAAATAATGTGTGACGTCACACATGACCTGACCCCCCTCCCCCTGTCACAAACTGTCACACTTTCTTACACCCCCTCCCCCCCTCCCAAGCGTGACGTACTTTATGGACGGCCCCTGATTGTGAATGATGATGATCCAGGCTACATAATTCAGACTCAAGGCAGCTTCAATTAATGACTTCAAAGAACACGTAGCGTGTAGGACCGGTAATGAAATATCGCAGTTTACACCAGCACGTGATCAAACAAAAAATAAACATTTGAAACGCGTGTCAGACGATTCAAATGAACACTTTACCACTGTCGGACACAGTGTCAATAAGACACTCTCATCACTAGAACCAAACACTGTTGATGTAGTGTTTGCGTAAAGCCGGTTATCTGAGGACATTTAAATGAGGAAACACGCGCGTATTATTTCGTTAATTAAACATCCCATTATCTCGTCCGTATCTGTAACTACAGAAGTTTTTTTTTTTAATTTAACCCTTTCATGACCGCTGGGTTTTGGCATCGATTGTTTGCTGATTCAGCAATTAAAATTTTTTTATATAATTATTTTTTTTTAAATATTTAAAAATTTTTTTTTTTTTTTTTTTTAAATATTCTCTATCCAATTCGTTGTTTTTTTTAACGTCTCTATAGATTAAAGAATAAAGAAATGTATAGCATTGAATTATGACGTCGACGTGACGTCTTTGGTGTTTCAGAAAAAAGGTTCTTTGGCTTTTTGTTATGACGACAATGTGACGTCCTTGGTAATTGAAAATGAGTGATCGTGTCGTCGCGAGTCGACGTCATCGGTAATGAAGTGGTTAATCGAAAATAACAAATTAACCGTTTATAAAATTATCGGTAGTATTTATTGATTAAAATTCGACCTATCGTTAAACAAACCGCCATCTATTTCAAATCTTGGTGGTGGAAGCTGGTCTCAGTCATGCCCTATGCCCACCCCATCCCCCACAATGGCTAAATACATAGCGACGACTTTTATTACTGTTGTTTAGCGTGTGCCTTCAATGCTGGTATGTAAAGTTGTCACCTAGATGAAATGTGTGTGGGGGGGGGGGTCGTTTTAGTGTTGTCATACATCCTAGATGTATTATTGGTCTGCCATGAAATGTGGGTGATGTTTTAGTGTTGTCATACATCCTAGATGTATTATTGGTCTGCCATGGAATGTGGGTGATGTTTTAGTGTTGTCATACATCCTAGATGTATTATTGGTCTGCCATGAAATGTGGGTGATGTTTTAGTGTTGTCATACATCCTAGATGTATTATTGGTCTGCCATGGAATGTGGGTGATGTTTTAGTGTTGTCATACATCCTAAATGTATTATTGGTCTGCCATGGAATGTGGGTGATGTTTTAGTGTTGTCATACATCCTAGATGTATTATTGGTCTGCCATGAAATGTGGGTGATGTTTTAGTGTTGTCATACATCCTAGATGTATTATTGGTCTGCCATGGAATGTGGGTGATGTTTTAGTGTTGTCATACATCCTAGATGTATTATTGGTCTGCCATGAAATGTGGGTGATGTTTTAGTGTTGTCATACATCCTAGATGTATTATTGGTCTGCCATGAAATGTGGGTGATGTTTTAGTGTTGTCATACATCCTAGATGTATTATTGGTCTGCCATGAAATGTGGGTGATGTTTTAGTGTTGTCATACATCCTAGATGTATTATTGGTCTGCCATGAAATGTGGGTGATGTTTTAGTGTTGTCATACATCCTAGATGTATTATTGGTCTGCCATGAAATGTGGGTGATGTTTTAGTGTTGTCATACATCCTAGATGTATTATTGGTCTGCCATGAAATGTGGGTGATGTTTTAGTGTTGTCATACATCCTAGATGTATTATTGGTCTGCCATGAAATGTGGGTGATGTTTTAGTGTTGTCATACATCCTAGATGTATTATTGGTCTGCCATGAAATGTGGGTGATGTTTTAGTGTTGTCATACATCCTAGATGTATTATTGGTCTGCCATGAAATGTGGGTGATGTTTTAGTGTTGTCATACATCCTAGATGTATTATTGGTCTGCCATGAAATGTGGGTGATGTTTTAGTGTTGTCATACATCCTAGATGTATTATTGGTCTGCCATGAAATGTGGGTGATGTTTTAGTGTTGTCATACATCCTAGATGTATTATTGGTCTGCCATGAAATGTGGGTGATGTTTTAGTGTTGTCATACATCCTAGATGTATTATTGGTCTGCCATGAAATGTGGGTGATGTTTTAGTGTTGTCATACATCCTAGATGTATTATTGGTCTGCCATGAAATGTGGGTGATGTTTTAGTGTTGTCATACATCCTAGATGTATTATTGGTCTGCCATGAAATGTGGGTGATGTTTTAGTGTTGTCATACATCCTAGATGTATTATTGGTCTGCCATGAAATGTGGGTGATGTTTTAGTGTTGTCATACATCCTAGATGTATTATTGGTCTGCCATGAAATGTGGGTGATGTTTTAGTGTTGTCATACATCCTAGATGTATTATTGGTCTGCCATGAAATGTGGGTGATGTTTTAGTGTTGTCATACATCCTAGATGTATTATTGGTCTGCCATGAAATGTGGGTGATGTTTTAATGTTGTCATACATCCTAGATGTGTCATTGGTAGACCCCTTGTTGAATTTCGGTTTTATTTCGGCTGTCTAATTCTTATGCTATTTTGTTTATATTACTTTCAGATTGACGTTGTGTATTGTTCTTATTTTATTGTTACACATCTAATAAATCACGCCAAAGACTGACATTTTTTTTTTTCTTTTCCAAAAAAAACAAAAAAACGGGGATTTTTAAAATACAACACACTCAAAAATTACTCACGCAAATCCCAAGATTTTTCGACACGCGCAAAAATAAAAAGAAAGAAAAAAATGAAATCAGACAATAAAAATGCTTATACTTTCCTGGAAAATGTAAAGACATCGGTTTTTTTGCCTTGGTTTTTTTTTCCTTGTTGTTTTTTAACGATTAAAAAAGGTGTGCGTAGGTGGCTCGGGGGAGGGGGGTGGGGAAATAGTTAAACTTAACTTATTACACCCGAGGATTAAAGAGAGCTGATGGTGTAGGGATGTAGTACCTGGGAACTCTAACGATGCACCGATTGAGTTTAGTGACCGCCATTTCGGTGTAACGTCTGAACTCCAGGGATCTTTCTGATCAAAAGATTGGACTCGACAAGTTTCTGTCGCACAGAACCCTGCTTTGTTTCGGAACTATAACCTTTGAAGAAAAAAAAAAAAAATAGTGTGCTTTTTTTGTAAACTCATGCCACGTCTTAATGGGTGCCGTTTCGAAATAATTGATGAGATCCATCGTTGACGCCGTCTACGGCATCAAATGACATCATAGGTACACAATACATTGTAGGTACACAATACATCATAGGCACACAGTACACGAGAGGTAGACAGTACCTCATAAGGTAACTACATGACATAAGGACACATTAGATCGTCATAGGTACACAATAAAACTCGACTGTCGTGTATGTTCGATGTGTCGCCTCGCGCTCTTAGGGAAGGTTTCGTTAGCGGGCAGACCTTGCAAGGAGACCCTCCCTGAACACTTTGTCGGACCTCGTGCCTTGCATTTTTTTTTTTTACAAATCCTTTAATATAAACTCCGCTTTTGTCGTTCGCCGGCTGGCCAAATCTTTGCACGGCTAACTGACCCTCTTCCCCTCAACCTACCAAGCTGAAACCTTGCACATACACCCGGTCCCGATGACAACTCATTCCATCCAAATTTTCCGTCCCACCCACCACAGCAGCTAAATATTACATTTTATAAATGGATTTATTTGAAAAATTTTGTTTTTTGGGGTTCTTCAATTACTAATCGATTGTGTTTTTGTTTTTTGGGGTTCTTCAATTACTAATCGATTGTGTTTTTGTTTTTTGGGGTTCTTCAATTACTAATCGATTGTGTTTTTGT
This sequence comes from Lymnaea stagnalis, assembly GCA_964033795.1. Taxonomy (NCBI): domain Eukaryota; kingdom Metazoa; phylum Mollusca; class Gastropoda; family Lymnaeidae; genus Lymnaea; species Lymnaea stagnalis. The sequence continues at coordinate 586,124 of CAXITT010000351.1, forward strand.
TTTTTGGGGTTCTTCAATTACTAATCGATTGTGTTTTTGTTTTTTGGGGTTCTTCAATTACTAATCGATTGTGTTTTTGTTTTTTGGGGTTCTTCAATTACTAATCGATTGTGTTTTTGTTTTTT
>CAXITT010000351.1:613505-646944 GCA_964033795.1 Lymnaea stagnalis
AAAAAAATTTTTAATTTTTTTTTTATTTTTTTTTTGTGTTTCTTTTTTTTTTTTTTTTTGTTTGTTCTTGAAGCAGGTATACAAATGCATTTTATTGCAGCATGTTACATAGATTGATTCAATGGATATAAAAATGCATGGGGATACGTGCAGTATAAACAGAAATCAACATAACAGCACAATGACATGCATAGTCCAGCAATCACTTATATTAATATTATTATATCATATTCGTAAGGAAAAAAAATATATATCATATCCATCAATTGATATTCATTAAAACATGTCAAGAATGAAACAGATGTACTCTGACCCTAACCAATATCCATACAAACACAGGAAGTTTTCACACATAGCAATGACACTAGTACAACTTTCCTTTAAAATGAAGCTCTTACTGTCCATTACCTGACTGTACATATTAATTTTTTTTATTAACCATCCATCATTCATCCTTTAAAAATAAAAAGTTGAAATAATTGATAATCAACAATTTGTCATTTGAGTTTAGTTTAGCTGATATCAACTTTAAATTTAGACCAGTGTTTTCAAAATTTGTATTATTTTATGACGGCAACTAATTTTTTTTTAAATTTACTGGGGAAAAAAAAATGTTAATTACTAACTTAACACACAAACAGATTGATTGTTCTCATAATAAATAATACCTAGAACAGATATAACAAAACTGGTCAAAAATTTTAATATTTCAGCAAAATAGAGTTTACATGTTTTGATTTCTGTTTATAAACACACCTTAATTGATCAGAGCAACTAACATAGATGAAGAACAGATAAGAATTCACACAGAATTTTGATTAAAACAGCAAGATTATCTACTCATTTCCGTATAGTAAGTAGAACAGGTTGAACCACAGATGAATTCATCATCACCTACAGAAGAATGTGACAGTTTGTACACATAACACTTGGGCTACATTAAGTTTGTACATTTAGGAATAAAGCTCCATCCACACTACATTCAATTAACATTGTATAGCATTGTAGCAGCATGATGATTGATTGATAAGCAATCCTTAACCAAAAAAAAAAAAATATTTAAAAGAGCTTAAAAAGTAAACAAAAATATAAATACCAGTAAATACATTTATTTATAATGTATTAAAATCCCCCCAAAAAGCGTTTAGTAAACAAATCTTTAAAGAAATATAGATGGAAACAAATTTGATCAATGAGAAATAGTTTGTTGATCTTTAATATTTAAATGAATATAGTTTTTTTTTAAATATCTAATGTGTATGCTCCATCATTTGTTCCAGACCATGTAACAATTTGTTCAATTTCAGTTTTTGTATTGCCATGTGGCATCTGATCACCATCTCACAGGCTGATAATTAATCATTTTTTCATTCAGGAGTGCCACGACTCCACTGAATTATTCTAATTTAATTGAAACTCTGGTTGAAATGAATTGCGAAGGTGTAAAAAAAAAAAATAAAAAAAAAAAAATTACTTCCCTTTATTTAATTGTAAAGTGGTCTCCCTGCAGACACCTGGGGATGTTTCTTCTTAGATTTGAGGGGCCCACAATCAATTTGATGATCATTCTGGCTCCTGGTTTAAATTCAGAGTTTGCCTTCTCTTAGATGCCTTCTTAGTTTGCCTTCTCTTTGGTGGGGATTGAACTCCAGACCACCAGCTATTTGGTGTGAGACAGTTTAGACCGCTCGGCCACCCAGCACAATGGTCTCGAAAAGGAAGCAGGACACACCAGAGGCAATACATATATATGTATATATATATCTTCTGCTATGGCTGAATGATGGCTGCATGAAGTCATCTTTGGTCAGTCCTAGATACACCCATATCTTAATACTCTACCCTGATGAACGCATCCTAAGTTTTTGTTAAGCAAGTGTGGGATACTGACAAACAAAATAAACTGGTTTGAGGACCACTATGTTTGTCACTTTGTACAAGAATTTTGAAGAATTTCATATGTATCTTAAAATACAATACCCCCAGGTGGGGTTATTCTAACAGAAACACACAGAAATTCAAGTTTTAAAAAAAAGGAAACATGTGTTAGAGATGTTAAGCGTGCTTAAGCGAGATTTGTTAGCTTTCAATACTAGTCTCAGCCTCTGTGATATTAAAACAGATAAAAACTAAAGAAAAAAAAAATCAGCCGTGTATCAACAGTTACTGCAGAAGTTGAAGTAGACGTGATGTTAACATTCATAACGTGCTTTATATTAACATCCCATTGATGAAGTTCTCATCAATGGGATGACCTGTTAGATAAACACTTGTATGAGTAGACGCATCACAGGACACTGCATGTGTTACAGTATTATGTCTTTTATATATTTCAAAATGAAATGGTTGTAGCCTTGACGGACCCAGGAAAAGAAATAGACACAGACCAAGAACTGTTTTTCCTACAAGCACACATTGTGGAAGCCTATCGTGACCCATGGCTCGTCAGTCTACCAAAAATTAATCTAAACACCAGCTTCTGGCACAACCTACACAACAGTGATCACGACGAAATGATCACTAGACTACCGCAGATATTAACTATTCACTAATTGATATCACATCAAGTGATTGGCCCGACTACAGTTGTGCACCCCCTGTCTGGTGAACCATACAAAACCATACTGCCCATTATCTGCTTGCTGCATGCAGAGAAGCTTTTCATCATAGATCTTTCAATGTGAGGAGCACCTGGCAGAAAATTATTTTATAAGCGCCACCGCACTCCCCTTTGATGCCCAGGAGTTAATTTACACAATAAAAATACAGATCTGGCAGAATATGTCAAAAGGGACCTAAAAGGGACCTAAAGATGTTGATACTTTCAGTCATTTTAATACTTGTCCATCCATGACTGCCATGAACTGTTTCAAACTGTTGAACCTTTCACTTGTACTTGTATAGGTGCATTCACAAAACAAATAAATGCCGTCAAAGAAGACCATTTCCGGTGAATATCAACCCAACATTTTACTGGTATTTATAAGGTAAGTAGGAATAATAAATAGTCACATAACAGCTAACGAAGTGGACACTTGGCGATGTTGGTGCCCCCGCCCGAGGACGTCACCTTGACCAGCTCTTGTACACAACACTCACATCATCAGCCGCTCACTGTCTACATCTCAGCAATGCCTTCACTGGGGGTAGCCGGCGTTAGGCCTGGGGTAGCCAGCGCTGTAGCCTCTGGAGTAGGGGTTGGTCTGGGCGCCCCCTTGACCTGCCGCAGGGGCTGTTGGGTAGCCAGGATTTTTTGCCTGGAACAAGTTGATATCATCATCTAATATAATAAAAATAAAATCCAGAGTGTTGATCTAATTATCAACCATTGGCAGCAACTACAGACACAACCATTGGCAGCAACTACAGACACAACCATTGGCAGCAACTACAGACACAACCATTGGCAGCAACTACAGACACAACCATTGGCAGCAACTACAGACACAACCATTGGCAGCAACTACAGACACAACCATTGGCAGCAACTACAGACACAACCATTGGCAGCAACTACAGACACAACCATTGGCAGCAACTACAGACACAACCATTGGCAGCAACTACAGACATCAATCACCTAACCTTATGTAAAGCCTGAAGTAAATCCTTTTGCAAAAACAAAAACAAAAACAAGTACAAATTTCTACATTTGTCCTACAGACTTTGTGTTCTTGTTGAGTCGTTATTTTAAATCATTTGGAAGTATGTTTTTAATAATTATGAAATACATAAATCTAACCACTCTCTTCTCATTAATAAATACTTTTATAAACTGTGGCTTTTATATCCAAAATGTAGAGATATAAATATGCCTTACCTCTGGCTTTGTATATATATATATGGTGATATATCCAACATGCAGAGAGATATAAAGGTCTTACCTGTGGCTGTTGTGGCATACCGGGAGCTTGGTTGTATGGTCCAGTCACTGGCGACCCGGCCTGGCTGTACATCATTTGTCCCTGACCTTGGCCAGGCAAGCCCTGTCCTGGTTGCCCAGCTGGGTAGCCTGCAGCGTACTGGTTATACAGAGCTGGCCAAATAAAAAATACTGTAAGACGCACATGGCAGACAAACATGATATAAACGTTTGAATGGATTAATGTTCCTTTCTAAATATTTACAGGTCAAATATTACGCTTACAACATACACACACAAAATTGAATCTTTAAGTTTAAAAAGGGCTGTTCAAACATCTTCACCATTTTAACTTCTCAACTAAAACTGAAATATGCATAAGAAATTTATATTGTGAAACTATAAACAAGCTCTAGATTCAAATCAACTATGTTGTACTACACACCAGCTCTAGAATCACACAAACAATGTGGAACTACACACCAGCACTAGAATCACAACAACAATGTGGAACTACACACCAGCACTAGAATCAAACCCACAATGTGGAACTACACACCAGCACTAGAATCACACCAACAATGTGGAACTACACACCAGCACTAGAATGACACCAACAATGTGGAACTGCACACCAGGACTAGAATCACACCAAAAATGTGGAACTACACACCAGCACTAGAACCAACAATGTGGTACTATACACCAGCTCCAGATTCACACCAGCAATGTGGTACTACACACCAGCTCCAGATTCACACCAACAATGTGGTACTACATACCAGCACTAGAATCACACCAGCAATGTGGAACTACACACCAGCACTAGAATCACACAAACAATGTGGAACTACACACCAGTACTAGAATCACACCAACAATGTGGAACTACACACCTGCACTAGAATCAAACCCACAATTTGGAACTACACACCAGCACTAGAATCACACCCACAATGTGGAACTACACACCAGCAGTAGAATCACACCCACAATGTGGAACTACACACTAGCTCTAGAATCACACCCACAATGTGGAACTACACACCAGCACTAGAATCACACCCACAATGTGGAACTATACACCAGCACTAGAATCACACCAACAATGTGAAACTACACACCAGCACTAGAATCACACCAACAATGTGGAACTACACACCAGCTCCAGATTTACACCAACAATGTGGTACTACATACCAGCACTAGAATCACACCAGCAATGTGGAACTACACACCAGCACTAGAATCACACCCACAATGTGGAACTACACACCAGCACTAGAACCAACAATGTGGTACTACACACCAGCTCCAGATTCACACCAGCAATGTGGTACTACACACCAGTACTAGAATCACACAAACAATGTGGTACTACACACCAGCACTAGAATCACACCAACAATGTGGAACTACACACCAGCACTAGAATCACACCAACAATGTGGAACTGCACACCAGCACTAGAATCACACCAACAATGTGGAACTACACACCATCACTAGAATCATACCAACTATGTGGTACTACACACCAGCACTAGAATCACACCAACAATGTGGTACTACACACTAGCTCTAGATTTAAATCAACAATGTGGTACTACACACCAGCTCCACATTCACACCAACAATTGGAACTACACACCAGCACCAGACTTACACCAACAATGTGGAACTACACACCAGCACTAGAATTACACCAACAATGTGGTACTAAACACCAGCTCCAGATTCACACCAACAATGTGGAACTACACACCAGCACCAGAATTACACCAACAATGTGGAACTACACACCAGCACTAGAATTACACCAACAATGTGGTACTAAACACCAGCTCCACATTCACACCAACAATGTGGTACTAAACACCAGCTCCAGATTCACACCAACAATGTGGAACTACACACCAGCACTAGAATCACACCAACAATGTGGTACTAAACACCAGCTCCAGATTCACACCAACAATGTGGAACTACACACCAGCACCAGAATTACACCAACAATGTGGTACTACACCAACTCCAGATTCACACCAACAGTGTGAAAATGTTCATCACAAATTTTGGTTAAACTACCAAAATGAAAATACAAAATCAATTAAAAATGGGATTAAAATTACCAGGGTCATATTGTTGTTGCTGTACAGGAAGCTGGGGCTGCTGCTGCTGCTGCTGTTGTTGTTGTGGCAATTGGGGCTGTTGAGGAAGCCCAGGTTGGGGTATGCCATATCCAGGCTGTCCAGCGTAGGACTGGGGCATTGGACCCGGCTGGCCTTGGTTGTATCCAGGCTGACCACCATAGGAAACTTGTTGTTGCTGTTGTGGGGGTTGCTGTTGTTGCTGAGGTGCCTGTGGTTGTTGCTGCTGTTGTTGCTGGTTTGCAATATTCGATTGGGGCTAAAGTGTGAAGCAGAAAGTTTAAGACAGCAAGCGTAACTGAAGACATTGTTAAAAGCAGGTTTTAAAAAAACATAAATAAATTACACTTATTTAATAATTTATGTATATTTTAAAAAATGTAAAACTCATAAGTAAAAATGAATTAATAAAAATAGAATTTATGAATTTAGTCTTAGTGATAAATTTGATTCATGGCCAAACTTTGTCACAGCTGGTGGAGGTTTTATTTCAGGTACATATGTCTGGCTTAGTTACGTGCTACCTGATAGGTGTTCCAATGAGTTATTTTTCTCCAGGTAGATGTCCTGCTGTGACATACTACCTGGTACGTTTTTCATTGTGTTACTTATCACCTGGTAGGTGTTCCAGCGAGTTATGTAGGTGTTACATTGAGTGGTTTATTACCTGGTAGGTGTTCTGCTGTGCCCTCACTTGGTTGCTTGCCGACGACCCAATGCTGGATACACTGTCTGGTGTGGCAGCTCTGTCATACTGCGACGATGTGTTCACTGTTCAATGAATTACACATGAATCAGCCCTTTTCTTTCCCTTCTAAAAGATTAAAATGTTTCTTAGCCAGGTTTTTAAAAAAAAAATTTTTCTGGACCTAGGGATGACCACAGAGATATACAACGCATCGCTTCCTGTATTTCTTTAGCTCTTTAAATAACGACAAACTAACAGTAAACAGCAATACTTTATACAGACCATCTTGAGCTTTTCTGAACAGCAACATTAAATTTTAATAAGTAAGAAAGATGGGAAAGGAAATTTTCTAGAGTGTGTGGTTTGGGGGGGAGTGGGGCTGGAAGCCACTTCTCCAGCACATAAAAATTCAACAATAATCTGAAGCTACTTCATTTACCATTTCCATCTATTCCAAAAGATGAAGCCACTTTATTTTGTGTTAAGTCTGACTGACCCTTGTGTGCTGTCAGGGGATCAAACTCTTTCCCTCCCAAAGCATTCACGGGTCTGGCTGCAGGTAATGGGCCCTTGCCTGCTGAGAAATAATCAAATGGCACTTATGTTAAATGAAGTGTCAACTTTTTTTTCTTTTTTTTTCACGTTCAAAATAACTATTCCAATAATTGTATTATTAAAAAGAAATGACCGCACCTCTCATTAATAGTTCTTTCACTGCGGAAAAGGGGCAAAGGGGGGAATGATTGAGAAACGTAATATTCAAGCATTAGCTTCCTGTTTGTAATAGAGTCAGCAATGAATGTGGAAATACGTGCAAACAGAGAATGTCACTATCAAGATAAAAAACATACAACAGCAGTAATACAGAAACACTTTTACCAGTTAAGCCGTCTCCTATACCCAGAGACTGTTGCACAGAAACAAGGGAGGTGGGCTCAAGTCTGTCTAGTAGATCAATGACCCTGTCTCTTATGTCCTGCAGTTCTCTCCTGAGGACCACTGTGCTGGCCGGCTCTAACACAGATTTTGTTGGACCTCCCACTAAACAGCGAGAAAGCAAACAAGTCAAAAAATCATTTTTTTGTTTTTTTAAATAATGCAGATGAGTAGTATCAATCAAATTTAATTAAAAAGTGATGATTAATACCAAAACCAAAATACCACGAGATTGAAGGGAAGACAAGATAGAGTTTAAAGCAACCTCCCAGTTTGTAAAATAGCTGGAATGCAAACAGTTCAAAACTTACCAAATAAGGTAATTTTCAAGATGCGGCTGCACTGTATAGCAAATGTGAGATCAGAACTGTCAAATATGGTAATGAGGTCATTATCTGTAAATATGAAAATGATATAATGAACCATTAAGCTGCCACTTCAATAACTGAATGCATATATAAAAGGTATTATTTTTTAAAAACTGCTATAAATTGTTTATATAAATAAATTTATTAAAAATTTCTAGAGCTTGGGCGGTCCTTATTTTATTCTTTGCTATGTTAGTCTGGTCCAATTATGGGGTCAAAAAGCAGGGTCCTGACTCTCAAAAATACTGGGATTTTAGACTAAAATGAATGCTTCAAAATAGTGTGTATGGACTTATGTAAACTGGGATTTAACATTTTTTCGTTATTTACTTTTCAAAAAATGTATATCGCTTTTCATAGTTCAAATGTCCTAGAGTAAAATAAGTCAATATTTATTCACAAAGCGCGGGCCAAACTGTTACTATAATGATCCCCCACATGGCAGGCGCCACCCTTTTGCGACAACAAACATTTGGGTAAATTTGGGTGATGTGATGTTCAGCACAAAAGTTAGAAAGCACAGTAAGACTCAAAAAACATATTTAAAAAACGCTTATTGATTTTAAAATAGATCTTGACTTATCTGAAGATGAATTTAAAAAAGAATGTTTAGAAGAACTTTGCAACATCTGATTCGGGTTTAATGTTTATGTTAAAAAATTTAGATTCCATGCACCGCGGCATAGTTGCATGTGAACTTGTTGCCTCTCTGAGGCATCAGATTAAAAAGCGCAGGTTGTTGGTAGTTGAATTTCTTGCATAATCCTGAAACATAATTTGATTCATCAAATGACCACTTGGGTGAATTTCTAAAGGCCACGATTGCAAGGAGATGCAAAAACACATCATGGACCCTCAATACCTTGGTCAAACTGCTGATTGATCATTCAAAGTTTGTAAGGACAATGAGATGGAACATTTTGGATCTAGGCATGATGATGCTCAAGAAACTCTACCACTTATGAGACAATTGGACTTTGAAATCCAAAAGAAACTTCAAGCTCAAGATATTACTTCCAGACCAACTGACGGTGACATTGACACATTGGTCAAAATAGAGATGGCTTTACTTGAAAATGATTGTTCATTATTTAAATATGACCAAAGAGTAATCAAACAAATCAATTATTTTTAAGTTTGTTTAATAGAACTGTTTAAATTTTTAAAATGTGGTTAATGCTTACAAATTTGCATAAATAACATAAAGGTAATTATATTTTGTTCAAGTTTGATTAAAGTCTGAAGTACAACACTTATGTTATTGTTTGTTTTGTTGTTTATGTTATTTAAAAACTGATTAATAATTTAAATGTGATTTTTATCTAAATGTTTCTATTTAATTGATTTTTGATTAAAAAAAGCTGGCACCTAAAAGTTTTCATTAAATATTGAAAATATCATAAAAACCGGAATTCCAATTTGCGTAATACTGTAAATAATGATTTTGGTAAAAGACCCTTAGATCAAATCCATATGAATCCTTCAATATTAAATTTTCATACAAGGATTACCGCAAATAGTTTTGACTTCCAAATAAATTGTATATTTTGCACTTCAATAAATCAGTTCTTCAATTAAAAGATTATTTTGTTAATTATAATAATACTGTATGGCATGGTTGAGATTATTCGAATCAAAGATTGATTGATTTAAATGATTTATTTCACGATTTAAAGAGGACCACTAAAAATCATGATTTAAATTTTAAATATTATTATTTATTTATCTATTTATATTTAAAGGTACTAGCTAAAAAAAATCCTGTTTGTTATTATGTATTTTTACTAACATAATATACTATTTTTCTTTATATAATTATGATCACATAATTTTATAATTATTATATTATTAAATTTTATTTTTATTCAATTATATCTTCATTTTTTATTTAAATATGTCTATAATATGTCCTTTACCAGATGCTAGAATAATTTCATCATTTGGTTTAGTACATTCGAGCATTAAAGAGCGATTTGGGCTTGAGAATGTAAAACTAGTTTTTCTATTCAAATCTTTTACTCAGAATGCTTTGGTGGCATCAAATAACACTGACCAATGACAATATTATGACAATGATAATCTGATAATGAAAGTGTGAAGCTGAATTGAAATTCTTATTCTTATAGATTAGATAGAGACTATAATATTACGACTATGACAGTTGTTGATTATATGTTTTCAAAACTTTTAAAATTAATTATTTGATATTTCATAATCATATATTTTACTCAGTTCAGTAGGTTACTATTTGTTCGTTTTAATTACCTACATTAAGTTTATTCATTAAAAAAAGGAATATTAATCAACATCAAAAATAAAATATTAAATCTTGATTTTTATCGACCCTACTATTTGGCCAATATAAAAGGTGTTTGTGCTTGATTATTTTATTACTGTATTTCTGTATTATTTACTTTTAAAAAGTTGCATTTATTTTTTTTTTTTAATTAAGAAGAACATTATGGTTACCTTCATCTTTATACTTAATAGTAATTTCATCATTTGTACTCAGTTTTCCTCTGTAAACTCTCTGCATCATCAACACCAGCTCATCATAAGTAATGTCTTCATTGTGAATAGGAATTCGACGGATATCATCACCAAGAGCAACCTTGATAATGAGCTTCCCTGAGAGGTCAAGTTGTGGACTTCCAGAATTTTGCATGCTGAATACTGTGTTTTTTTTTAAAATGTTTTCTTTGAAGGCCTGTTGTTTAAAAAAAAAAAACATAAATCGTTAATGAATATATTTAACATAACAGTACTATACTTTGAATAAATTATACTGGGGAGACTGCGTTAAAGCTGTAACAAGGAAACAATGAAGCACACATTATGGAAAAGTTTTAAAAATAACACACTAGGCAATTAACATATATTGGCTGAAAGCTTACTTCAAGGAAAAAAACAAAAAAAAAAAAAACAATAAAGATGAAGTGAATAGAAAGAAAATTAAGTATAACAAAATAGAAAAAAAAAGAAATTGATGACAATTTAATGGAAAAGTTTTAAAAATAACACACAAGGCAATAAAAATATATTGGCTGAAAGTTTACTTCAAGGAAAAAAACAAAAAAAAAAAAAAACAATAAAGATGAAGTGAATAGAAAGAAAATTAAGTGTGACAAAATAGAAGAAAAAAGAATTTGATGACAATTTTACATTTATGGGTGGCCTCTTGTCTGCATGGTTCCCTGTGTAGTCTCAGAAATGTAACATCAGTGTAAATAGTAATTTTAACGACACTTCCATGGGTTATAATTATGTTATGATTAATGAAGTGATAAAAAAACAGCTCAATTTTTGAGACTACCAAGGGAACCAAAGGTGCTTGAATAAGTGGCAATTGTAAATTTCATTTTTCCTTTTTTTTTTATTGGCGTGTATGCTCCACGATTTACACTATGTTTTATTTAACTATTTTAAAAGAGGTGACCTGGTCATCCATAAAAATGTAAGGCTATTTAAGATTATGCGGCCCGAGGAGATTTAGTCGTGTTTATTACCCTTTGTTTACATTAGGAGAATGCATTTGTTTTTTGTAGTAGAATTAATGCGCCGATGGAAAATGTACTTAAATATTGGTTTATAGTGATTATTTAATGTTTATTTTAATAGAAATACTAAGATTGAATGCATTTTTTTGTAATAAACATGAAATTTTAAATTATTCCTTGAAAAAATTTTGTTTATTCATTGGAAGAAGTGGCGGTCAATGAATCTTTCAAAGGTTATCACTTGCTACAAGAGTTCACGTGAGGTCATGTGAATAATTAAAGGATGTTGAAATAAAAGTTCAATTTTATGTAAAAATTATGTGCTATTGTATTTTTAAGTTTTATTCTGAGCGTGTGCAAATGTTAGAATGTTGGAAATGTAAGATGGAGAAATTAATTTTTGTCTAGGGTACTTTAAAATTATGCAGATATAGAAAGTAGTGCTTAAGTGTTACGTCACTATCGTCTTGATTGTGCTCCGAGTGTCCGCGGTAAGTTCGAAATTGGTTTTTTTTAAAAAGTTTTTGTAGCTAAATTTGGGTGAAATTTATGCTGATGGATGCTAAATTTACTGCCCGCTTTTGGATTCGACTAGAAGCTATGGGCGGAAGGAGTGTGTTGAATTGGGTCATGACTGGTGGTCTTATTGCAGACTGTTACGAATGTCCCAATTGTAAAAAGGCTATTCCACCTCATGTACGAGATGAAACATCGTAAAGAGTGAGTAAAAATAAAAATTATAATTTGACAATTTACTAGCATTTCTTTTCTTTTTTTTTTCTTTTTTTTTGGGATAGATTTAGGGTTAGGGTTAGGCATAGGGTTAGATTTAGGGTTAGGGTTAGGCATAGGGATAGATTTAGGGTTAGGGTTAGACATAGGGTTAGTTTTAGAGTTAGGGATAGATTTAGGGTTAGGCATAGGGATAGATTTAGGGTTAGGGTTAGACATAGGGTTAGTTTTAGGGTTAGGGATAGATTTAGGGTTAGGGTTAGGCATAGGGATAGATTTAGGGTTAGGGTTAGGCATAGGGATATATTTAGGGTTAGGGTTAGGCATAGGGTTAGATTTAGGGTCAGGGTTAGGCATAGGGATAGATTTAGGGTTAGGGTTAGGCATAGGGATAGATTTTTTTTTTTAAATTTTTAATTTGTTGTTTTTTAGTAAATTTAAAAATACATTTTAACAAAAAAAATTTTATAATTTTTCTTTTTTTTACTGAAAAAAAATTTGCAATTTTCTTTAATTTAATGTTACTTTTTTTACAGACTTTTTAAAAAATTATTGTATTTTTTGTGTTTTTCAATTTTTTTAACATTAATTTTTCTTGTACAATTGCTTTTTCTCATATCTCTCGGTAAGTAGTTGAAAAAACAACATTTTCGTCAACCTCTCCCTTCCCTTAAAACACGTGTCTTCGCACTACTTTCTTTTTTCACTTGGCCGCCATCTTGGTTGACACGATCCGTGACCTCGTCACGGGTCGTGTTAATCAAGATGGCGGCCATGGTAAAACTTGTGGGCTGGGTTCTCTTAAATTACCGGCTGTAAAATGACATCATGCTTCTTTGACAGACACCCGGCCCTCACAAAATTCACAAATTGCTTTCCTCCCTTCCCCTTTTAGATGCATGATGTCATTTGTGGATGTCTTATATTTTCTAATTAGTTTAAAATGAAATTAATTAGATTTTTAGTCATGTTAAGTCTGTTCATTAAGTCTTAAATATGATGATAAAAATTAAATAACATGAATATAATAAAATGGTAAAGTCCTGATGTTTCTCAGAGAAAAAAAAAAAGCAAAGATTGAAAGAAAATATGTTACAGTTTCTGAAATATTTCCATTTCTCATTCCATTGTCATTGTCTTGTTAGTGTTAGTATTCAATTTTTTTTTATCTATAACTATAGTCTATACTACTGGACTCTTCATTCCATTCACATGATTCATTGTTATTAATATAATATAATATACCATTAAATTATTGTCAAAATTACTGTTGTGCCTAAACTCTAAAACAGTGACTTATACCTAAACTAAACTTTAACTCTGAACTGAAACAAGAAGTAGAAGTCTTGAGGGGAAAAATCTATAGAAATAATTATAATAAATTTTCAAAAGTTTACCAAGAAAGGTTGTTCTTTAAATGGCCAATAGCGTAAAGTTGATAAATTACCGGCTATGTTGTTAAGAATATATTTTTCTCTACTCTCTCCCTCTCTCTTTCTCTCTCCCTCTCTCTACGTAGTATACCTGTGACTTGTCAGCGGAAGTGTCCTGGGTTCACCCCCTTCATTAAATTTTGTCACTAAAATGGTCTCACATTATTATGGTCCCTTTTAACAACTTTTATCAAAGTTTAACAAATCAATTTAAAGACATTAAATTACGATCACCGTCATCTCAACTGTGCAATTCAGTAGTGTGGAAAATCGTAACACGTGCATGTGAGGTCCAAAATGGACCGTGGTCATTGGACTGAGACATGCGAGTCACAGGATGGCGTGGCCGACGAGAGTCATATGACATGTGAAGTGACATTGACAATAACATTGACAATTAGGATAAATTATGCTCGAAAGGAAAAGATGGGAGTCCTTGGAATTAGGGGTACGGGTACATGAAGTTTTGGAAGGGGCAAAAACTAGATGACCGGAAAACTTGATCTAAGTAAAAGTTCTAAGTAAGTGATCTAATGAAAATGTTTCAGACACAGATGCCGCAGTTCTAAATCGGTCCTAAGGCATAATATTATTATTTTGTGTGTGTGTGTGTGTTCGTAAACGGGAAGTTTACAGCTCATACAATGCAGTGGAGAGTTAGAGGTAGTTCCAAAATTAATAACCCCCAGAGGCTCCCAGGCAGCCAACACCCTCGAAAATTATATCTTAATGTCATATCAGTCGTGGCATGTGCTACGGTTGCTGCCGCCCGGGGGGGGGGGTGGGGGTCAAGCTTGTTTTCCGCATTCGTTCAACGTAAACAACGTCAGCGGTTGGCCGAAAACACGCCACCCCTCAATATAAAGACACAAAACGTTACGCCTGGGGGGGGGGCAACCTTCTTTCCAGGGTTTCTTTTGGCTATAGCTCAGGGGGGGGGAGGGGTTGGCATTCCTCCCTTCCCCCCACGGGAAACCCAAGTGCAAAAATATTCCCAACAATAAATCAACTGGCACTGCCCCCCCTCGAAAAATCTGAAGTGCCCCCCCCCCGGGGGAAATTTCTGAAATAAACACTACCCCTTCCTACGCCATTGCATATCCATTAACGGGTACTTTGAGTTTCAATATAAAACGTTTGTAAGATACGACGGTCATGCCGATGAAAAGTGGCGTTTGAAGCGAGGCCTGAAAGTTGAGAGAAATTGGTGGGGGTTTGGGGGAGTAGGGAGCCCTTCCCGCGGGTAGCGTAGCTAGGGGGGTGCGTGGGTTGCGGACAGCACAAGGTGACACCCTCTCGGGGGTGACACCAAATTGAAAAATTGCCTATTTACAGACCGCACACTGTTCGTCTAACCGAATTTCATAAAAGGATAACCGATTGCACGTTAATTGACCACACATGTGACCAATCCAAATGGGCGCTTTTTTAAAAAGTTCAAGGTTGATGCGTCAGAAAGAGGTGACCCTATAATTAGGTCAGAAAAACGCCGTCACCGTTTTGACTACGGTTCAACGCCGATTGAAGTGTTCGGTCGAGTCGTGTACAGATCCATAAACATCTTGTTTTAATGCGTCAAAAAATGTATATACATGTATATATATTTTTTTTTTTTTTTAAACTGGGTATTCTTATAGGTGCAATGTGTTGAAATGGAATGATCTTAAATAAGCAAGTAGCAGAAAAAAATGAATAAGAAAATACATTTGTCCAAAATAAAAAAAAGTATATAAATTTATATATATTTTTTTTTTTTTTTAAACTGGGTATTCTTATAGGTGCACTGTGTTGAAATGGAATGATCTTAAATAAGCAAGTAGCAGACAAAAATGAATTAGAAAATACATTTGTCCAAAATCTGCCAAGCCTTTAAAGTGAGACAAGGTCAAGGTCGGCACTTGCAGACGCAGTTTAAAGTGCATCTCATCACTACGACACAAAGATACTTATGTCTTTTCAAGAAATTAAAATTTAAAAAAAAAAAAACACCATAGGATGACAAAATGCAAAAACGTGAGATAGAACGGTGATGATTTAGGTCTACTTTAGTGGATAGACTTTAAACATCGATAAAACGGGCCTAATAAAACAACTGAATCAGCAAACGATTCAAAGATAATAGTAGTCTCCCTTCACAGTTTTTATTTGGTTTCCTTGGGGGTGTTTATGTTTCCTTAATTTATTTCTCTTTTCGTATTGCCTTAAAAAATCGTATTGTCTGTCCGGTTTTAGATTATGCATCTTCAGTCTGGGACCCATTTCCCCAGAAGAGCATTGACAGGTTGGAGACAGTCCAAAGACGGGCAGCACGCTTTGTCCTGAACCGCTACAGGAATAACTCTAGAGTTGGCAGCATGCTGGAAACACTAGGCTGGTCACCATTGGAGGAACGACGACGACGACAATCCAGGCTCTCCATGATGTACAAGATAAATAATGGGCTGGTCCACTGTTCCAGTATTAAACAGAAACTTGTCCCTCTCCCCCATAGACAGCGACGAGGCCATGACAGGCAATTCAGGCTCATACCAGCAAGAAGCCAGTATAGGAACTGCTCATTCCTACCCAAGACAATCAGGGACTGGAACAAGCTTTCAAAAGGAACAGTTGAGGCGACAACACTAGACTCATTTGTGTCTATTGCCTCAAGCCTTCAAACCCCCAGTGCATGATTCCTCCACAAAGTGGCACTGGAAATCATTGAAGAAATTTCCTCATCAACACCAGGCACAGAAACATTGCAAACCCCCTCTACATGCATAGGAGCCAAAATGATCAATAAATTGATCGTGGGCCCTTAATATATAGAAGAAGAAGAAGAAGAAATAAAGTGTTTTAGAGAGTCTACATTCAGCAAGTCAAAGATTATCAAAAGTTGTCCCTTATAAGAGCCAGGAGCTTTTAGGAACAAGTTAGGGTACATCCATTTAGTACGTACGGACGGAGGGGGAGGAAGGGCGGAAGGTTGTAGATTTTGGAGATTTTGAGTACGCGTGCCCGGTAGCCTCGGCAATCGGCAGATCGTATATGGAAAAATAAAAATTCTGTGTGCTTTTACCTGAGGGAAATCGTATGAAAATAAAGCATACATTTCCCATTATTCAGATGATTAACATTTTTATTTGGCATTTCAAAATACTTTAACTCCCTTTAGATAAATAACAAATTGCCTCTTCAATATACTTAAACAAGTTTAAAAAAAAACAACAAATCCACAGAATTTATTTAAAATTGACGATTTAGGAAGAATTTTTTCTAAATCTAGTTTTAAAAAATGGATTTGGCGTGCTAATCTAAATGCTAGTTTAATCATCTAGAAAAAATACTTTAATAAAAAATGCATGCAAATAGTTGGGTCCGTTTGTTTGTTATTCTGATATTAAAACGACTAAAGCAGTTGGGAATTTAATAATATTAGGCTTAGTGGGCTCATTTATTCAGGAAACTATGTTACGAAAGTAGCACATTTAAAGAAAACGCAAACCCTTTCGATTTTATATTAATTGTGGAAACATGCATTATTTTATCTGAGGGTTAAATTCTTAATTTTAAAAAAAAATGTATGCCTTTTTTTAAAAAAGTATTTATTTTATTTAGTCCAACATACACGGATTCGAGTACATTTAAAATTATATTAATAACTAATAGATAGAGCCCGCCAAACATTGGCGACAGCAATGTGGGAACTTCCACAAAGTTACTTGAAAAAAAAACGTGAATTCAAGTTACACAAATTATAGAATGCCAATTTTGCTACACCCCTTCCCCCCCTCCCCCATTTTTTTCATGATACGTCACTGCACTCTTTTTATTTTACGCCCATGCCCATGAATTATATTAATATTCTCATTTCCCAACCACTTTTAAACCGATTATTTTTTACACAATACTTAAATTGAGACGATTTCATTTCCAAAAAGAAAATATTACGCACCAAATGCAATTGCGTTATTTAAAAAAAATATATATCATATATAGCGTAGTTATCGGGAAATTATATTTTGTGCGCCAGTGAACTCATTATGGAACCACACTCTGGTGTATCTATAAATAGCCTGCGTGTTGTTTGAAGCGTGTTGGTGTTTGACCTTTGCTGGCGAATTTTATATATAGATACTTTACTTTAAAGCATAATGCCACCGCACTCATAAATTTTATACAATGTATAATTAACACCCAACCTACTGTAAAAGTCTTGCTTTTATGGTGAAATATGATTTGAAAATAGATTGGACATTTTTGAAATAGTATCTAAAATTATAGTCCTTTATATTAATGTAAAATGCATTTCAATAATGTGTTATTAAACTCTTCAAACATGAAACTGCAATAAATAAATAAATACAAATACCGATATGCGAAAAACAGAAAGTAATACTTTTAATTATAATCAGGAGGGTCTAGTATGATATTTATAATAGAATACTGTAAGACTCTACCAAGATTAAACTTAAACCTAAATATACAGATAATAATTAATAATTAAATAAATTGATCGTAGCGATATTTCATAGGTTCCACTAGTTGTAATCTGCTAAAGGCACTGTTATAACTGTTTAAAAAATTTTCAATGAATTCATTTTTAAAGAATTGTATTTTCGTTTTTTCAACTTTTAAGTGCGTCTAAACTCGTCTTTGAACTTTGAATTTGAAAGAAAGTCATTTAAAAAGTTATGTTTTTCTCATTTTAAATTAGAAAGCAATGGTCTCATTATAAATCAAATTGCCTACAATTCTTTCTTCTAGGTTTTAGCATTTTCATATAAATTCGATAACATCGTTTTGTTGTCACAATAGAACAAAAGATTTTTTTATTTTTTTTTTACACCGGGAAATGACCCCTGACCTGGTTGGTTTGCGTGTAATAATTTTGTTGTTGTATTTGTAAAGAAGTTCAGTAGGACAGAAAAGAACTGAAAGGTTGCATTGTAACTATTTAATAGTTGTTAGCAGGTCAGTTTTGCGTGTGCTTTCATATAATTCAAAATCTGTATTCTCTTTATTATGCACCCCTATACTTTAAATTTATCTTCATACTTTGATGTATGCATTTGCAGTCTGCAGTTCATGTAGCTGTGACATCTGTGCCTGTAGCTGTGACTGTGTCAGTTTTGTGCACCTACACTCCCCCTTTTAGTTTTAGGTTTAGTCCTTCTTAGTATTAGGCTCCCAACAGGTTACAGTGCCAACACTTTCAGGCTTTCAGTACCTCAGTCTCAGTTCACAGCAACAACTTCCAATTCCAAGTTTCTCTGCTTTTCTGGTAAAGACAAAGGACCAAGTCTCACACACACTCACTAACGTACCTTACTACTGGTCTTATTAATACTTAGTCATTAATAATGGAGTATATTATTATATATTGTCTTCTTTGTTCCCCTTGAGAGTTGTTTGCTTCCCAGTAGTGCGGGCAGTAGCTTTTGTTGGCTGAAATAGGAACGGTTGCCTGCTGTTATCCTTCATTCACCTCCAATATTATTTTATGGTGCTCGTTTATGTCGCCCCTAGCCCTAGATATTTGAAAGCTGCCACTCTCTCAAAGGTGTGGTTATTTGCATTGATGTTGTCATCAGCATGGGTGTTTCGTGACATTATCAAATATTTTGTCTTCGCTTCATTTACACCACGTCCAGCTTTGGCCGAGGCCTTTTCAAGTTCCCTGAATGCTTTAATTTTAATTCAACCATTTCTGTTTCTGCCCAGTTAGCACTATATCATCTGCGTATGCCAGGTATTGCAATGGCTGGCTATATAGAGTTCCTGATGGTTGTTGTTCTCTAACACTTCTCTAAAAGTAGCTTGTAATGGTTCCCATGGTGCTCATGTATGCTTCTAATAAATTTTTCTAGCGTGATGTTAAACAGGATACAGGACAGTGAATCTCCATGTTTGAGGCCTTGATTAACTGGGAACTCCCTCAAGTATTCTCCCTGTACTTTGATTCTACTTTTGGAGTCAGCCATCGTCATATGATTACTAAATTACTAAGTATTAGTATTAGGAGTCTTATACTTAAGTATAACTATTAATTTTAAACATTAATTGGCCTACGTCTTTATTTACTAATAACTATAAAGCCTAATAATATGTAAAGTTATGTATCATGTGAGGCGGTGAGTTCAATTGCACACAAATATAAAATTCTCTATAATAGCACCAAATACTGTAAATTGGTGTTCAATAGCTGCAAAAACTAAATTTCTTGCACTTAATGGATTTCTTAAAAACTAGAATTTTTATTTTATTTTACAGAAGTCGAATCAATTTGAAACCAAATAAACACATTTCAGTTTCAGTTGGAGGAAAGATAATTTTTAGATTTTATGTGAATAATATGTTTAGATCAAATCATATTGCAAAGAGGTTTTAGATTTTCAGTCAAACTAAATAATTATGTGTTAAGTAATGTTGGAAAAATGCAGTCCAAGGGTATTCACACATTGTGGACACATTTACATAAATATACCCGTACCTCAAAACTCAATTAAGTTGGAAAGGGAAAATAATGGATAAGATTTTCTTTGAAACTAAGACTAGGGACATCCCAATTTTTCTCGTTTTCCAAATATACTGGACACATATTTATAAGATAACAATATGTTATTATAGTTATATAAACATATAAAAAATCTATATTAAACATTTTGTGAAAATGCATTTCAAATGTGAAGGAAAGAGAGTGGGGATATTTTTATTAGGTTATCAATCTAAAAAATTCATTCAGATGCAATTGTGAAAATTTGATCTTTAAAAATAGATACATAATTTTTTAAATTTCACCTAAAATACAGTTCATGGTCATGAACGAATAGGTGTTAATATTTCTCTAAATATAAGGAAATGTTTGCTTTTCTTTTTTTCCAAATATACGGCTCAGGGGCGAGGATAAGGAGTGGGCACATGATTATAAGGATAACAATATGTTTATATTAAAAATGTATAGTAAGCATTCCGTGAAAATACATTTCCAATGAGTAAGAGAGAGTTTGGGGACATTATTTTATGCATGTATCTAAAAACGCTATAATTTTATAGTTGTGAAAGTTTAATCTTTTAAAATAGATACATAATTATTTTTTAGATTCCTGAAAAAACATTTCATGGGCGTGAACAAATATGGGTTAAGAGTTTCTTTAGATGTAAGGAAATATTTGTTCTTCCATTTTGCGCAAAATACAGTTTTTTGGTATGGTAAATTTTAAGAATGTTACAGACGTGAAATTTGTTTGAAGAGATCGGTCCTTAAATATAAGAATTCTGTTTTTTAATGATTTTCCGACACTATAGTTCAGTAGTGAGGCAGAGGTTGTTTAAATTTATAATAAAGATACCAATGTATTAAAATCTGTAAATGTTGCATAAATGTAAAATGGTAAAAAAAAAATTAAATTTAAGGACATGTTTTTTTTTTACAATTGTGAGGAAATGTTTTCTTTGTAGTTCAGAGGCATGAAAGAGGTTTGGATAGGCCTAGATAATATAGACAAAAATAAATTCTCAAACCAGCAAAAAACTTAAACATCTATTCAAAGATTCTTCTTTTGAAATAACATATGTCTGGTTTACTATTCCCTAAATATTACAGTTTTTAGGGGGGGGGGTGGTGAAAATTGTCTGTTTAATTTTTGAGGATACATTACTTTAAAATCTGATTCAGTTAATACATAAAAACTGTATTTTTAGATCCTCAGACTTTGCAATAGCAGATGGAAACTAATGCAATATTCCTTCCATTATTACCCCGGTCATATATCCTAGCATAAAGTAAAATAATTAGGTTTACACTAGGTTGACTGAAAGTTAAGCTACAAATTTACAACTAATCATTTATGTGCATGGGGGGGGGGGTATTGCTCATGTGTTTCCTTCCTTTATAACAGTGGTTCTGGACCTGGGTTCGATCCAACCCCAGGGGTTCGGTGAGTCAGTCTCAGGGGTTCTGGGGAGGTCCAAAAAAAATCAGACAAAATAATCATATTTTATTTTTCCTATTAAGGAAGGGTTCGGTGAATGCGCATATGAAACTGGTGGGGTTCGGTGCCTCCAAAAAGGTTAAGAACCACTGCTTTACACGCCAAGACTGTTAATTGTGCAGAACACCTTTCTGAGTTTTGCTCAAATTGATACACAGCGCTTTTGCAGGTCACTTTTTTAAGTTTGACAATTGTATTATTTTCTTGCTCTGGTAAGTCACTTTTGTCATATTTGTATATGTACTGATACATTGTCTTATTTATAATTAATGTCTGTGTGTTTTTAAATAAATAGTAAATATAAAATTGATACATTGCAGCCAAATGAGATATTTGTACTGACTCTTATTAAATTTCAGGTTACTTCTACTGCATAACATGGAGAGTGGTACAAAAATGTTTGATCTTAAAAATCTGAAGGATAAAGAGGAAATTAGAAGAATACTTTTTGAAGGTGAAGAAGTAGAAGAAAATTGTGGAGAAGAATAAAGACACAGAAAGCCAAGATGCAGTTTAAATTCGTCATGAACAGTCAGAAGAAGACGATGATGAAAATAATGATGTAGAAGATACTATTGACAATGATACTTTTCATTGGAAAAGACGGAGAAACAAAATGGATCGAGAATCAATATTCAAATAGAGTGCGTTTGAAAGTAGCAATTTCATTTCAAAACTTTCAGGCATTATAGGCCCTGCAAAAAAATGTCAGAAACTCATCTTGAATCCCAGAGTTGCCTGTTAAGTGATGATATTATGAATATCACATTTTTACTATACAAATCAATGTAATGAAAGCATCAAGGCACACAAAGTTACAAAAGGAAAAGTATGGATAATCCCAGATCCGGCTGAAAAAAACAAAATCAGTGACAAGAAAGAGATGTGAGACCGATGTAGGGAGAAATTTACGCCGTTGGCCAGTGGTAAAAATTTTTGCATGATAAACATGATTGATGTCAAATCCAAATTATTCATTTTGGAAATAATCAAAATATGATCAGAAGAAAAGTCTTTTAGAGAAAATATCCAATGAATTAGTCCTGCTTTAAATTACTCAAAGGAGTACAAAGTCAATTTGTAAGCTTAAATTTTATCAATTTTCTTATCTTTGTTTCAATTTTTTGTTTACACGGTTATGTACCCATTATTAAATGACAAATTTCAATGATACATGCATTGTTTTTTTCAACTTACTTTTGTATTTTATGTTGTTTTGTGAATAATTTAAAAATAAAAAAAGAATTATTTTAAAATATTCAAATAAAATAAACTTGTTTTAACCAGTCACTCATTACTAATAACTAATAGTAATTTGATACACCACGTCCCCTATTGTTGGGAAAAAAGTACACTAGCCGGAAGGTCAATGGATGGTCCCTGTGTAATTAAAAAGTGTGTGCTACCCAGCCACAAAGTACAGTGTGTGTTACCCTGGCCCAAGGTACATTGTGCTACCCAGGCCCAAAGTACAGTGTGTGCATCCCAAGCCCAAGATGCAGTGTGCGCTACGCAGGTCTAAAGTATAGTTTATATGGCCTTTTATTATAGTTGGCTGAGTACACTGAGAAACCATGTCAACCAATCTTTTCAGGCACAGTCTGGGAATCATGAACACTGTTAATAAAAACATGGAGAGATGTTTCAAGACAATCAATTATGTTCCAGGCCCTAATTACACTAGTGATAGAGCCAGAGGCAACCTTTAATCCCTTTTCAAGGTTTACATTTTCTCCCATGGATTCGGAATGTTGCTACATTAAGATATTGAATTACATCCACTCCAAAGCTGTGAGAAGTACTGACATTTTTCACCGCCTGGCCGGGAGAAAATGCGGAAAAATTTTGTGAGGATGTCACGCATGTCACAATTTGCAAGTTCACTTCACTTGAGATACTTTTTAAATAAGAAAAACATTTAACTTGGGTGAAGTGTTTAATTTGCTGCAACTTTTTTTTTTTAACAGGCATTTTCCAACTAAACTCAAGTCAAGGACTGTTGGCAGAGCAGCTTACTGTTGTGACCTTTGGCAGAGCAGCTTACTGTTGTGACCTTTGGCAGAGCAGCTTACTGTTGTGAGCGATGGCATCATTCATCAAGAGATACAGACCTGATAGCATCAGTGAGGAGAAGTGGGAAAAGGTATTACTGCTTATTGCTACTAGTTTTTACCGTTGTTTGTTTGCTGGTGAAGGCTTCTTGCCGACACGTTTGTTGTTTTGTTGCATTCTTTTTTTTCAGGTTTTCCCATACGTTATTTCACTCATTTTCTTTTTTGCTAGCCTGATTGCAGTCTCTCCTCCTTATAGCCTAAGTGGGACTGCATTTGGAGGTCATTTTAAAAAAAAAAAAAACAACTTAGATAATTGAGAACTGCTGGAAACTAGTATTAGAGTGCCAAGGCTTTAGCTTATTTAAGAAAAATTGCACGACATTGTAGATTTAAGCAGTGTGCTGCCATTCTTTATTCTTTGAGAGATGGCGGTGTAACTTTTTGGAACTTATTGGAACCTTTCAAGTACCTTATTTGTCCGATCATGGCGTGGCAGTCTTGGCTGCACTTTTGGCTGAGAACCTTGAATGCTGGTTTACTTTGGCCTTCCGTAATGATCTTCTTCTTCTTCTTCTATATCTTAAGGGCCCACGATCAATTTATTGATCATTTTGGCTCCTATGCATGTAGATGGGATTTGCAATGTTTCTGTTACTGGTGGTGATGAGGAAATTATGCACTAGGGGTTTGAAGGCTTGAGGCAATAGACACAAATGCGTCTAGTGTTGTCGCCTCAACTGTTCCTTTTGAAAGATGGTTCCAGTCCCTGATTGTCTTGGGCAGGAATGAGCAGCTCCTATACTGGCTTCTTGCTGGTATGAGCCTGAATTGCCTGTCATGGCCTCGTCGCTGTCTATGGGGGAGAGGGACGAGTTTCTGTTTAATACTGGAACAGTGGACCAGCCCATTATTTATCTTGTACATCATGGAGAGCCTGGATTGTCGTCGTCGTTTCTCCAATGGTGACCAGCCTAGTGTTTCTAGCATGCTGCCAACACTAGAGGTATTCCTGTAGCGGTTTAGGACAAAGCGTGCTGCTCGTCGCTGGACCGCCTCCAACCTGTCAATGCTCTTCTGGGTAAATGGGTCCCAGACTGAAGATGCATAATCTAAAATCGGACGGATAAAGGCTTTATATGCTCTTTCTTTCACACAGGAGTTGCCAATCTTTAGATTTCGCCTTAAGAACCCCAAGGCTTGGTTTGCTTGGTTACATACATTGTTAATATGCTCGTCCCAGCGGACCTCTCTTTGATTCCCACAGTCACTGATGTTTTTTTTCAGCCAGATCTGGAATTATCCATTCTTTCCCTTTTGTAAATTTTGATGTTTCATTTATAGTAATAATAAATGAATGGGACAGGACAGAATTAGTTATTGGACTGCCTGGACAGCACAGAACTAGTTAGTAGACTGCTGTACAAGTTAAATATATTATATTGATATTGAAATGGGTTTATGTTCTGTCCTATATCCAAATTAATCTTGGTAAATAAATAACTGGTTTGAATGAATGATAAATCTAGTCAGTACCACCTAACCAAGGCTGGCGCTAGGAGGGTGCGGGGCCTTGAGTGAATTGAATTTTGCGGGGCCGTTGACATTATATATTTCTCTGATAGGATATTAAGACATGTTATAGTCGTACTTGAGCCTTGCTTCATAATGGGAAGCGTCATAACGGATATTTGTTCACTGCTTAGTTTCCGAATATTGTGTTGACTGGATTAGGAACTGTTAGTAGGCTTAGGTATATTATAAATATACTACGGCAATACGTGGGCCCCACAAATGCAGGGCCTTAGGCGGTTGCCCACTTCGCCATCCCCTAGCGTCGGCCCTGACCTAACTCAATATTTAACCTGGAAAAGAAGATACTTTGGGCCATATAAAATAAGTATTGCACTTCCATGAAAATATTTTGCTCTGAACCAAACTCTTCGTCATTTTCCTCTATTAATTTACTGAAGATCTTGCACTCTTCTGATTTTCTTGTTCCAGATAAATGCAGTACTTGAACCACTCACTCTGACAGATGAGATTTTAGAAAAGCACATGGCAGTGTTTCGAGAACAAATGCACCTGGCAAACAGCCCCGATGAAAACATTCGCAAGAAGTCTAATTTGCTCATGATGAATACATTCCTGCGCATGCTGCTCGACGGAACAGGTTTGAAGACCTGGTCTTTTGTAAAAATTGTATTTAAAATTATGGATGCGAAAGTTTATAAATTAATGTCATGTCTATAATCACTCACAGTGCACAGACTACCACAATGCTAATTACTATCTATCCATCCATCAACAACAGAGGCATTGTGGAGTTCAGTGAAATATAGTGACTATCATTTATTATTAATACACAATCATGAATACGCAATTATAATCACAAATAGATAATACTTATCACAATCACAACCTATTCATTATCTTATCACATAATTGATATATTAATTGCATGGACTTAAAACAACCGCCATGATTCTATCTTACTCCTCTTCCCTTCTTTTCTCTCTGATTGGTTCGTCTTAAAAAGTTCCATACTCTTTAAATTACAAGTCATAATTTTCACCTCACTTAACTCCCTTGTAAATCATTATTATCTGTGATAATTAAGTTTACGAAACAAATATTATGTTATACCCAGTACATCCAACCCCACTCCTTCTCTGGATAATTTAAAAAAACAAAACAAATCATTGATGTTTGTCCCTTGTTGTGAATTCGTAGTTTTGACCTGTTATTATATTAAACAGTGACTTTCATATTTGCTGTAGAGATTCACTATTAACGGTAAGAAACTTGTTAAACATTATTAATTTTATTTGTATTCTTCACAGAGGCAAACTCCACATGATATTCGCTCTAATTTGTGAAATAATTGTGAAGTATTAATCTTGTTCTCTTTCAGAAGAGGGAGAGTACCTGGGCTTGGATTTAGGGGGAACTAACTTTCGTGTCATCTTGGTGCGATTCAAAAATGGGGTCGCAGAAACCAGTTGCAACTATTATAATCTTAAGGAAGAAACTTTAAGTGGACCAGCAGCCGGTGTACGTTTTAAAAACTTTTCTTCTCCTTATTGTCTTGATGATA
This sequence comes from Lymnaea stagnalis, assembly GCA_964033795.1. Taxonomy (NCBI): domain Eukaryota; kingdom Metazoa; phylum Mollusca; class Gastropoda; family Lymnaeidae; genus Lymnaea; species Lymnaea stagnalis. The sequence goes on from CAXITT010000351.1 coordinate 640,292, forward strand.
AAGGTAGCTTTTGAATTAGGAAGATCCAATTATGCAAAAATCATTCACAACAATCAGATCCAAATTCATTAGAAATACAACAAAACAAAACATAAAATGAAAATTCTTATTTCCATAATTTTAAGTAAGAGTACAGAAATTGTATTATATTATGCTGAAAATATTTTGTTTAAATGTTTCCAATAAAGATGTGTCTCTATGTCTGTTTTATAGGTTTTTGATTTCATTGCTGAAAGTATTGAAGATTTTCTGCACACTGAGAAGTTGGATAAATCTGAACAGAAAATCCCTCTAGGTAATAACTTACAATGGGAAAATATACCATGTTCATTAGAATGGTATTCAATGGGCAAATGTACTATGTTCATTAGAATGGTGTTCAATAGGCAAATGTACCATGTTCATTAGAATGGTATTCAATGGCAGCGATTAGTCTGTGTCACTAAAGCATGACAGCTATGAGTCTTTGTTACTAAGGCATGACACCAATTAGTCTACACCACTAAGGCATGGCAGCAATTACTCTGTGTTACTAAGGCATGGTAGCAATTAGTTTTTCTCACCAAGGCATTGTCTTTTTTTCCCATTATTTCTCCTTTTTTTACAAATCTAATTTAAAAACTAATCATGGAATCAATCTTCAGTTTATCTATTTTTAGAAACATCCATGACCACAAAGGTTAATTACATAAGTAATTATGTATCAAGTGAAGGTTGAATTTTTAATGGCGGAAGAAAGAGTCCATCGTGTGAAGTTGATGACCTGTCATCTCTCATCCAACACCTGTCATCTCTCACCCAACATCTGTCATCTCTCATCCAACATCAGGTTTCACCTTTTCGTTTCCATCCACTCAACTTGCCCTGAACAAAAGCCTCCTCCTGACCTGGACCAAAACATTCACATGTCCAGACGGAGTGGGGGAGGACCCCGTGGCCATGCTAGAGGCTGCCATAGAGAGAAAAGCCAAGGTCAGTGCTGGAGTCTGTCATGTGGAACAATATGAAGGGCATCAGTTAATGAGTGCTGGAGTCTGTCATGTGGAACAATATGAAGGACTTCAGTTAATAAAGCGTCTTAAATTTCATTGGTTTGGGCCGCAACAAATAATAATCAAAAAAAAAAAAAGTTATATAAGAATCACCATTATTAATAGATTTCTAAGAACATCTAAATACACAGTTCTTTATGTTACAATCAGCTGATGTCACTAATGCTACCACATGTTCTATGGTGCACCAAATAAAATTCTATATAACTGCGCTAAGTGAGGCCCTTAAAATATGCTGCAAGCTCGTTTGGTGGGTTATACATTCTTTTGTTTTAAGGGAAATAATTGATCTATAAATCTGCTGTGTAAAAGTGGGGTGGTATATTAGAATATTAATATGGTTCAAGGGTGGTTGTGTACCGGGGTAGTGGTAGGGTGTAGCATTAATTGGTAATTTTCAGAAGTGGGTCACTTGAATGCATGTTTTGTCTAGTAACTTTAGTAGATGGGAAATTCACGCATTGAGGCCCCCATTGCGGGGTATGGTTAGTTAATACGAATAATTTTTTTATGTAATGAAGTTTTTTTTTCGATATTTCTGTATGGAAAGTACCGTACTTATCAGGAATTTGCCAAATTTTGTGAGTTAAAAAATTCAATAAGCAGCGTAATTAGACCAAGAAGTGTTGAGAAAATGTATCTATACAACTATAACAGCAAGTGTGGTGATGTATATCGTGATCAATCATAAAAAAGACCAGAATTAATGGACCACTTCCAGTCAACCTAGAAAACGGCAACAAATTTTATAAAAGAAACGGTTGTGTGCCATCAATTCAAAAACATTAATGATGACTTGAAACTTGCATGGGCATATCCGCTAGTATAATATGAAGGATTGGATATCGGAAACTATCGTGAAAGGTTTTTAAAAATAAGGATTCATTCTGTTTCTTTATACCTCATATAAATGTTTTCAAATGCAGAGAGAAAGTTCTTGATTATTGATGAAGTGCATGTTGGATATATCTATTGGAAGTCATGAAAAGATTCAATTATTTAGCCAACCATCTATTTTGCAGAATCTGCCTGTCAATGTAGTTGCTGTGATGAGTGACACAGTCAGCACCCTGATGGCGGGCAATTACTACGACAAAAACTGCAGAATAGGGATGATTTTAGGTGGGTTGCCTTAACCTTTGTCTTACACGAAGAAAGGCATGGCAAGACAGGGCACTCTTGTCCATGGCAGGTCATTCGATTGAATTAATTTGGCTTGTCAGTCTTCATTTATTCACTCCTTATTCATGCGCTGGTGCTTAAGGCATTGCCATGCAGGACATTAATCAAATCCTGGCCATGCAGAATCTTATAGGGTTTTTGTTTTTTTTATATGAAAACCTCCAGCACTACGGTAATGCTATGCTATTGTATTTGTTTGATTATTGTAGTATTTTGTAGTTGTTGTGTTTGATAGAATGTAGTAATTATTTGTGTTATGTCATTTTAAGAACAAATGTTTTTGATGAAGTAGTTATTTGTATTCTTAAAATCTTTATCCCCTCCATGCTTTGTACAATGTTTTTTACCATTGTTCTTTAAAAATCTTTAGGTACTGGATGCAATGCAGCTTTCGTAGAAAATATCTCAGATATAGACAAGTGGACAGGAGATTTTGAGGATCCGAAACATGTAAGATGTATTTTGTAAATCTGTTTGTGTATCATTATATCACAGCTGTGCCGCCAGTCTGGGATTAGGTGCCAAGTGCCTATCCATCTCCATCTCTCTCTCCATCCATGAAAAATCCTCTTCAGTACCATGCACGGAAACATTGCAAATCCTTCTACAAACATAGGAGCCAGAATGATCAATACATTGATCGTGGGGCCTTAATATATAGAAAAAGAAGAAGTGATATAAAAGAAGAAGATCCACCCCTGCCGATATTTGAATTTCCCCACCCCCATTTATTTTTCCCACCTTGTGCACACAGATTTAGAGAAATTTTACAGCATAGCTTTTGGTCTGTTTCTTGAGATACTTTCCTTCTTAGGAAGATTGAGTTTGTAGTGACAATTCGTTAAGTTTTGAAACAAATTTTCCAGTGAAAAGACAATGGTTGGTGTGATTTACCATTCACGAGTGCAGGTCTGGATATTGTGGTAAAACAATTACAGCTTTCAGTCAGGATGACTTATTCTGGACCATTGGGTGCTTTTAAAGAGATTGCCAATGATATTTCTTCAATCCCACATCTTTTAACATAAAAATGTGAACCAAATATTTTTTTTCTCTCCAGGTAATAGTTAATGTGGAGCTTGGCTCAACAGGTGATAACGGTTGCATGGACTTCTACAGGAGTGAGTTTGAGAGGGAGGTGGACAAGTACTCGAACCACCCTGGCTCCTTTACGTAAATATAATCATGATCATTATACGTTAAAGTGGAAAGGTCATCTCATTGACCAATTATGTTAAAATATGTCATAGCATAGTTTTGTTATGTCTTCTTAAACGTATCCATATGCATAATTATTTCTGATTAAATGTCATACGGTACCATATGTCATCTCTTATGTCATCACATTTGTAATCACATGTCTTGACTTATTTGGATTCTACGTTCCTCTTCTCAAATGTCTTTTCATATGTCACTTTTCAAATTATCCTAATATTTAGGCCTGGTCTAGCCTCATAATTTTTATTCTAGATTTGAGAAATCTTTCTCTGGGATGTACCTGGGAGAGCTGGTCCGTCTGGTGCTGGTGCGCCTCATCAAGGATGGCCTCTTGTTTAATGGTGAAGCTGGAACTCTGGTGGATGCCAGGTGGAAGTTCACCACTGAATTTGTCACAAATATAGAGAAGTAAGTGTGATAAACAGATTCTGATGGTATTACAACCAAAACAAACAAATTTTAAGTTAACCTTTTTATTTTTTAGTCTAATCACAAGGGTGTCATTCATCTACTCCGAGTGTCCCTGGGTCGAGGACCGCTGATCTACGTTGAATTATTGTGATAATGAAACCTATTATTTACCTCCACGTGTCCGTTTAGACTGGAAATCTTTTCCAGTTCTGATTACAAACTTCTTATCTAAGACAAGGGTCAGCAAATTCTGGCACACAGGGTCAATTGCAGTGTGCCGACTATTTTTTATTTGACCCGTGGGCTAATAATAGATTTTACTTTTCATACTTCTTTAAATATTCACATGCGTTGTATTGGAACCATTTGGGTGGTGCTTTGCTAGCACTACGTTTTCATGCTGGTTGGCCACTGATGTGATGCCTGGCCAGATTTACACACTTGTACGCCCGAGGTGAAAGCACGTAATTCTGTGCTCCCTCCCTCACCCCCCCCAATTATAAAAATGAACTCTTCAAATTTTTCTTATAGTTTTCAATAAAAGGGAAGTAAATCTAGTTTATGAGAGTTATCCCCCATTTAAAGATGAAACGTCAAGCTATTTATCTGCATTTATAATTCAATTTGGACTGGGGCTGAATATGTCTGCAGTAACACTCCAGCAGCAGCCATAATGGTCAGTTATCAGGCGTTGTTACATTTCGTGGGTTAAAACCAGTTTGAAAAAAATAATAATAATAATAAAGTTTATTTGAAAATCACGCTTCATCCCCAAAGGCTCCAAGCGCGGTACAGAGTCTAGTATATTAAAAGAGAAATGAAACAATCTATAATATACTACATTGAAATACAAAATGCAACATTACAGAAACTATATACCAGAATGTAAAAATAGTCCATGTTAGCCAGTGGTTCTCAGCCTTCCTAATGCCGTGACCCTTTAATACAGTTCCTCATGTTGTGGTGACCCCCCAACCGTAAAATTATTTTAGTAGCTACTTCATAAATATGTGGGTTTTTTTGTCTTGGGGACCCTTATGTAAGGGTTGTTAGACCCCCCCCAAGGGATTGTGAACCAAAGGTTGAGAACCGCTGATGTAAGCCTTGCAATAAAATTGACATAAAATGCAAAAGAATTACATTGATTCTTATTTTACCTTACAGAATTTTATTGAAATCTTTTGCTTCTTGTGTCTTACTTCTATTACATCACATTAAATGGGAAATCCGGCCCTGCTTGCACTTACATACCTGCAACTACACTCACTACCAAATTTCAGCTGTTTTAATAACATTGATCCCCTCTTTTTTTCCTATGATTAAAACTCTTGCTCCAATCATGGCCTCCTTTCCAATTATAGCACCAACTCCAATCATAGCACCTATCCCAATTATAGCACCCACTCCAATCATCACACCCACTCCAATCATGACACCCACTCCAATCATGACACCCACTCCAATCAAAGCACCCATTCCAATCATGGCACCCACTCCAATCATGACACCCACTCCAATCATGACACCCACTCCAATCATGACACCCACTCCAATCATGATACCCACTCCAATCAAAGCACCCATTCCAATCATGGCACCCACTCCAATCATAGCACCCACTCCAATCATGACACCCACTCCAATCATGACACCCACTCCAATCAAAGCACCCATTCCAATCATGGCACCCACTCCAATCATGGCACCCATTCCAATAATGGCACCCATTCCAATCATGGCACCCACTCCAATCATGGCACCCACTCCAACCATGGCACCCACTCCAACCATGGCACCCACTCCAACCATGGCACCCACTCCAATCATCGCACCCACTCCAATCATAGCACCCACTCCAATCATGACACCCACTCCAATCATGACACCCACTCCAATCAAAGCACCCACTCCAATCATGGCACCCACTCCAATCATGGCACCCATTCCAATCATGGCACCCATTCCAATCATGGCACCCATTCCAATCATGGCACCCACTCCAATCATGGCACCCACTCCAAAAATGGCACCCATTCCAATCATGGCACCCACTCCAATCATGGCACCCACTCCAATAAATCCGTGGGTGAGGTTAGTACGCACCCACTCCAATAAATGGCACCCACTCCAATCATGGCACCCACTCCAATCATGGCACCCATTCCAATCATGGCACCCACTCCAATCATGGCACCCACTCCAATCATGGCACCCACTCCAAAAATGGCACCCACTCCAATCATGGCACTCACTCCAAAAATGGCACCCACTCCAATCATGGCACCCACTCCAATCATGGCACTCACTCCAATCATGGCACCCACTCCAATCATGGCAAACGTAAGATATTTAGGAACCCTTCACCCTCCTTTACCCACATAAGTAAGTTTGCCACTTGTCAATTGACTGCCACCTGACTGCCACCTGAAATAGGTTGGCATTTACAACATACATTAGCAGACACTTGATCAGCTAAGATAAGATTCTTTTATTTAGATGGAAATGTTTTTTTATTACAAAGTAGATAAGTGTATTCATTGTCAGCTCATAGATACACACATATTCATACAAAGTCAAATCTATCAAACTAGAACAATTCAACACAAAACATTCCAAAGTGTGTATACAGGGTATTTATCCAAAAATTAGCTGTCATATGCCATGGAACTTCAGTCCCTTAGTGATACTATTGACTTTAAGACTGATTGTTTGGATTTCTAACAGGGGGGGGGGGGGGTTGTTTGGGGGGAAGACTGCCTCAAAGGTTGGGGAAAAAAAGGGTTTTTTTTT
>CAXITT010000351.1:647047-661245 GCA_964033795.1 Lymnaea stagnalis
TCAATTTATTGATCATTTTGGCTCCTATGCATGTAGATGGGATTTGCAATGTTTCTGTTACTGGTGTTGATGAGGAAATCATGCACTAGGGGTTTGAAGGCTTGAGGCAATAGACACAAATGTGTCTAGTGTTGTCGCCTCAACCGTTCCTTTTGATAAGTCTATTTAATTGGTGTTGTATGTCAGATGATGAATTCCCACACCAGCAGGTAATACTGAAGATAAGTAGACTTCCCAGTGTTCCACTGTAGAATATGTTGATTTTTTGTTTCTTAACGCCAAAATTGTGTAAATTGTGGTCAAGAGGACAAACATTTCCTTTGCTTATTTTTGATATTTTTATTTTAGAGAAGACGGCCCGGAGAACAAGAACATTGACACTGTGCTCAGCACCTTTGGAATCTCCCACTCATTTACTACCCAGGAAGACAGGGCCATAGTGAAGGAAGTCTGTGACTTTATTTCTAGGAGGGGCGCACACATCATAGCAGCTGGTGAGTGTTTTGGTATCAGAGATGATCAGTCTGTGCCAGTAGTCTGCGATGCTCTCTGTGCCAGTAGTCTGTGTTGATTGTAACCTGGTGGGATTGTGTGAAAGACAATGATTATGTAGTGGATTATAATTACAGCTGATAAGACAGATTAAATGATTATTTGTTGCATTGTAATATCAGCTGGTGACATGACGTAACATTCAATGGTTATTGGTTAATAGTAGCATCAGCTGGTGAGACCAAGTGACAGTACAAGTGAGTCGGTGTTCATTTAAACAACCATTCCAAATATGTTTTTCATTTTTCACCTAATGAAAAAAATGACAAATGTTGAGTGGAATCTTGTGGCCATGTTTCAGCGGTGGCTGTCATTGTCAACTACATCAAGCTGCCCGAGGTGACCATAGGGATCGATGGGTCATTGTACGAGCGTCATCCAAAATTCCATGACAACATGATGGACATCTTTACAAAGTTCTGCCCACAAACCAAGGTGAATTTCTCTATATTTTTTGTTTGTTTGTTTGTTGAAGTTTTGGCTTAACATAAAATAATGTTGACGTCTCTATTCTAAAAACGAAAATAAAATTCAGACTTAAGATTATTATTATTATAAGGGGTTTTATACAGCGTGGTACCCCAGCCTATGGCTGGGCTCACCACACTGCACATACAATTTAACAAACATTATCAAGAACTTAAAAAATTAATTAATTAATTAAGATTAATCGGTGATCTGATAAACTACTTTGATGGAGATTAAATAAAAATTATATTTTATATGTATTCTTTTTCTTTTTAAAACCCAGGTAAAGCTGATCCTGGTCAAAGAAGGGAGCGGAGAGGGTGCGGCTTTTGCTGCCGTGTCGGCGTTACGTCAGCTGGCCAAGGGCCTCCGGTGTTCTTGATTACCGGCTGGGGCGCTCCCCCGACTTCCAGACAAGTCGTCACAAATTATTCTGTAGATTTAAAGACAAAAAAAAATCAATAACTTGTTTCTACTTACTCCATATTTTTACAGGCAGCTCATCTCTGCCTTCTCATCATTGAAATACAAAGTGTCTGCATCTACAAGGGTTTAATTTTTTTTTGCAATGGGAAAAGTGGGTGGGGGTTGAGGGTGTGAACCCTTCACCAAAGATACAAAAAGTTTCAGAGGTGGTGAAAGTATCGTCTCAACGATGACAAATTATTTCTCTAAGAGTTATCTATCTTAACTGCAATGGGAAAAGTGGGTGGGGGTTGAGGGTGTGAACCCTTCACCAAAGATACAAAAAGTTTCAGAGGTGGTGAAAGTATCGTCTCAACGATGACAAATTATTTCTCTAAGAGTTATCTATCTTAACTGTTCCATTTATTTCTGTTGTTGTTTTTCTCTCTGTGCCATTCAACAATTTATGCACCAGTTTATATATATACATATTTTTTTTTTCCTTTTAATTAGAGATGAACCAAATATTGTCTAACCAGAGAATATGGTTTATGTTATTAAACTACATTCCGCAAATTTTTTTTGAAAGAAATTTCATAGATGGAAATTTTATAGAACAGAAATTTGGTCGAATCTTATTATTTTGTTTTATTATATTATAGCATAGTGTGTTCAAAAAAAAAATTTTTAACGGAAATCATAAAGTGTGACCTGAAAAAAAGATTGTACCTAAAGTCCGTTCGATCAAATTTCCATCGATCAATTTCCGTCAACGAAATTTCTTTCAAAAAAATTTCCGGTAACCACAGGGATTAGCTGATCAACTGGTACATTGAGCATTGGCGTTTAAACTTATGGGTAGCCACTCCATTTATTTTTTTTTTTAGCTGTTTTATTTATAGAGCAACATGGAGGGGGGGGGGTCTCCATGATTAAATAAATAATTCTTCAATGGGATCACACCATTTCATTAGAAACATTTAATAGTCAAAATATTGTGTGCCAATTAAAGAGGTTGAGCTCCCTTTGACACGTTGATTATTAAAAGCTATTTATACATTACACTGATCAAATTAACCCCAATAGTGTTTGTCATTTAATGTCAGAAACCTGTTAATAGAAGATCTGGACGTACGGTCTGGCCAATCTCATTAAGATGTTAATAAAACATCCTGGTATTCCGTTTGGCCAATCTCTCAACAGCTGTTCGGTACTTCTACGTTAATGTGAGCAAGCGTGGGGGGTCTTAACCTAGACGAAAACGTGTCTACAAATTTATTTTGCGAAAGATTACACAAAAAAAATTGTTACTGCTATATATAGGCCTATGCGGAAATACATTGTTAGAAGCTATGTTAGAAAACATTGCCTAAAAATAGTAACATTACGTCATGTGATGTTTTTCAGTGGTGGAGATGACAAACCCTATTGTATCTGTTGTGTGAGATTCTATTGTGCTGTTTAATTTTATTGTACCTTGGAAAATTTTAAGGAAAAAGCTCATATTTTTATTTAAGAACGGATGGCTGAACAGATTTTTACATCCAACAGCACTGCCAGTACTTTTTATCATTCAAGAAACTACACTTGAACTAAATTCCTTTTTTTTATTTCATGCTGATTGCAGCTACATTTTTGTATGTAGATTTGACTATCCAAGGGATTACTATTATTGTGGAAACGTTTCAGGCAAATAACTGAATATTTAAGATTTTAGTTGATTTAGGGTGCCGGTTGGGTTGGCGGGGTTGGGCGCTGGGGAATAATTTTAGAAGCTCTGGCTCTATGATTTTCTTAAGTTAGTTAGTTAGTTGATTTGGGGGTGGGTATATTTTAATTGATTATATTTTTGGTCATAGCAATGTAGTCCTGCGGTTCCCAACCATTTCTCTGTGGAGTTCTTAGGGCTCCATCGGCACTTCTCAGGGGCTCCAAGGTCGATCCAGGAAACTCCTAAAGACTGTTAACTTGTAAGAAATAGGGTAGACCCATCCCCATAGAAATTGATCTAAAAAGAGTGTGAGTGAATCAAAAAGACCTGGAACCACTGATGTAGTCCTCCACTACATTCTTTACAACTTTACCTTTTATGATTTTTATTTTAAAAGATACTTTTAAAAGATTGAATAATTACGTGTACAACAAAGAAATTATGTTTATGTTATAAAACATGTGCCATTGTATCATTGTTACAGGCTTAATTAAAGCAGTCATTGTTACAAGCCTGTAACATTTTTATGAATTTCTTAATTTAAATTACCTTTGTTTTAGTTATTGATTGGCTGTGTAAAGAGTGATTCTATTCACATTCAAAGGGTATTTCATGTTAAAAGAGTGATACTATTCACGCTGAGACGGTGTGTGTGTGTGTGTGTGTGCCATGCCATTGTCACAGCATTACCAACTTTTATTATTGTTACCTCCTCCCAGGGGTGGACTGGGGAGTTCAAGCGGCCTGGGAAAAAAACAAAAAGTGATATTAGTTATTAATTATTATTATACCACCGCTTCATCTGGCCTTCCCGGTGTCCCGGCGGCCCAGTCCACCCCCGCCTCCTCCCCTCCCTTATACCAACTCTAGCGGCATGTATGTTAAAGCTATAGGAGTCTGATGTACCTGAGATTCCTTGCCTAAAAAATCTCTTTACAAACATACCACACAAAACAATACCAAGTGTGCTGACGGCTTGGAGAGTATAAAAATTGGTATATATTTATTCATTGATTAAGTGTACGTTATCTTTATGTTGATATCATTATTAGCATTTAAACAAAAAAAATCTGGTTAATGTTTTACAATTTTAACAAATATTTTTAGAGAGACTTTTTTTTCTTTAAAATGAATTGTCCTTGACCTTGGATAAAAGCGTTAATTTATATTTTCAATCAAATAAAAAGGTAGATACATTAAAAAATTGCATCTGACTGAGGTTGTTGGTGGTGCATCTGACTGTGGTTGTTGGTGGTGCATCTGACTGAGGTTGTTTGTGGTACATCTGACTGAGGTTGTTTGTTGTGCATCTGACTGAGGTTGTTTGTGCTACATCTGACTGAGGTTGTTGTTGGTGGTGCATCTGACTGGGGTTGTTTGTGGTGCATCTGACTGAGGTTGTTTGTGGTGCATCTGACTGGTGTTTTTTGTGGTGCATCTGACTGAGGTTGTTTGTGGTGCATCTGACTGAGGTTGTTTGTGGTGCGTCTGAGGTTTTTTGTGGTGCATCTGATTGAGGTTGTTGTGGTTCAGCTGATTGAGGTTTTTGTGGTACATCTGACTGAGGTTGTTCATCTGACTGAGGTTGTTCATCTGACTGAGGTTGTTCATCTGACTGACGTGGTTCATCTGACTGACGTGGTTCATCTGACTGACGTGGTTCATCTGACTGAGGTTGCACATCTGACTGAGGTTGTTTGTGAGGGTTTAATGACAGTTTAACCTTGATTGCATCTATTTTACATCGCTAGTTTTGGCTTTGTATTGACATTTATTTTATAGGATTTAACAAAGATATTTTTCTGGAGGAAAAGTTCCTGGAGCGTTAAAAACAGATATTATTATTATTATTAATGAAATAAATATACTTCTTATCTAGGCCTACTTTGGGGAAAGTGGATGGAAGAGTAGTGGTTTTGATTGTGCTTGGGAACGCCTTGGTTATGTGATTCAAACTTTGAATTGGAATACAAACATCTATTTGTACGCCATGATTAAACATCATTTAACAGCTGATAGCTCATGGTTGGAAATACCTTTTTTTTTCCCCCAGCTTGCCACAGACAAGTCATTCATCGTCAAATAGTACGGCCGTTGAAGCTGATTGGATAATTTTAATTGGCACAGATTTTGTTCCCTCTAAGGTTTGCTGGTTGGTGTGCAAAATCATACAGTTGTGTGCAAAGTTTTACAGCATCAATTTTTTTGTGTGCAAAATTTTACAGCCCACAAACACAAACACACACTTAAAGGGAAATTTACTGCGCGGATACTCAAAACTGCTGCGCGGCGTCTGTGAAATAGCTGCCCGGCGGCCGCGCAGCTAATAGGGAAAATTGGCGTCATTGGTCGGAAAACTCATTACTCAAAAGAGCCGAAAATCAGAAGCAGGACGATTAAAAAAATTGAAAGTCGAAGATATTTTCAAGAACCTGTCAAGAACCATGCTTTTCGGAGTCAAAACCTATTTGTGGGCGACTGGTCGAGCCGCACTCAGGTCGCTAAAGAGCCGCATGCGGCCCGCGATCCGCGATTTTCCGACCACAGGCATAGAGACTTTAAAACAAACTTTGCCTTAAAAATGATGTCCTTCATGTGAACGATTTATGGAAAATTTAAAATCCAACGGCTGAAAAGATTGTATAATTATTCCAATCTAATTTACTTCTACTCAGTTCTACTCAAACACACCTCACAATTTCTCCTCACTCCCCAAACCACTCCGTGTGACGCGCCCGTCGTGCGATAAGCCTCCTCCCACCCCCACCCAGCTCCCTCCCCTCTCTCGCTGCTTGGTGCGCCAGTTGTGTGTGTAGTAGACGGTCTATGGATCAGCCGGTGGCGAGAGCCGACCGACGAGGCAAGGGCCCTGTGTCATTACAATCGGGGTGACTTCCCCTACCATCACAACACGGGATTACAGTGTTATAACGTTCCCTCGCGTTTATTTTCTCTCAGTGGGGATTTTTTATTTCATGGGCATCAACGTCAAACAATGGCGTGACACCATTTCAAACATATACAAAATCAATGGAATTATGTGAGTGATCCGGAAATGTTCTTCTGTTTGTGATAGTGGTGATCAATATTATCGTTAGGATTAATTTATTTTGTTTAACTGGATTCGGAGATTTAATTGAATTCAGACTTGTGGGTGGCGATGGCTTCGGGATCGAACAGCATCGTCGAGGACTGGCTCCGGTCAGTGGACCTGGTCCAGTACACACAGGCCTTCCTGGACAACGGGTACGACGACCTGGAGGTGTGTAAACAAATCGGCGAGGACGACCTCGACGCCATCGGGGTGCCCCGGGACGAGCACCGGGACAAGCTGCTGAGGGCCGTCAAGCTACTGAGGGAGGAGGGCGGCACCGCCGTGTACTTCACCCTCGAGGAGTGCGACACCTGTCAAAGTGGCGACGAGACCGAGGTCGGCGAGGGACACGAGGACGAGTCCTCGTCATGCATGTCGTCTGCTTGTGGTGGTGGCGGTAAGTCGGGGCGCCACGCCAAAAGGGAAGGATGTGGTGGAGCCGTACGTCTGGACGCGTACGACATGGGGAAGACGACGCTGGTCACCTTCCCTAAAGTCCAGCTGAAGCTGATCCTCCGGGACAAGCTCGTGGAGGACAACATCGATCTTGCTGGCCCTCCATTCACGACTTCGGTGAGTCTCAATCATTGATTGGTTTATTGAACTTACATACCCCACCCTCCCAGCTCCCGTCCCCAGAATGTAAACATCCTTCTCTCCCCTTCGCCCTAACGTAAAGCATGCGACATAAGGGAAAGCCACCCCTGATGACTATGACTTGTATGCATGCCAATGAATGGAACACGCACGTCTCACCAGATCCTATATAGGCCTACCATACGTTATGCAATCAAAAGTAAAAACTGGTGTCATTTCGGATTGTACAATCATTGAACTCTCTTCGCTCATTGGCACTCTTTCCTCTGACGCATCTGTCTCAGCACTCAGTGGCTGGCTATCCACTCTTCCCTCTGTCTCAGCACTCAGTGGCTGGCTATCCACTCTTCCCTCTGTCTCAGCACTCAGTGGCTGGCTATCCACTCTTCCATCTGTCTCAGCACTCAGTGGCTGGCTAACCACTCTTCCCTCTGTCTCAGAACAGTGAATAAAATGAAGCCCAAAACTAAACACAAAAACCTAACACAAAGACCTAACACAAAAACCTAACAGTCATTCATGATAGTGTAGGGCTAATTATTATGACGAATGACATCAAAAACCCATTGAGACATAAATGACATGTTAAGCTCCACTGTGGGGGGGGGGTAACAATGCTTACGTCTAACCGTAAAAGAGGGGGGGGTGTTACTCTATAAGAAGTAGTTTATAGCTGACTTGTCACTGGATAAATAATTATGGATACGTCCGAGTAACTTGTCTTTAAATTATGGTAAGTTAAAATCCAAGTGGGGGGGGGGGTGCTCTTTTCTTATTTTCACCCCCCCCCCTTCCAAAAAAAACCACAAAAAAACTTGAACAGCAAATTTACACCAACAAAAAAAAATTAAACCTACTGCTTCAACTGGTTGACTTCAATTATTCTTGACAGCAGACGAGCGGGNGGGGGGGGTTTGGGGGGGGGGGGGGGGGGGGGGATGCGTCCAAAACTGCGTCTTACTCCATTTCTAACAGCAGCAGTTGTTTGCCCTCAGGAATGTTGTGTTTATTTTAGCTGGATTCCCCCCCCCCACGTTATTGTTTTGTCCCACGGGTGAACAAGGTTTTCCCCATAATATGTAGGCCTATATACTATATCCATCTACATACACTGACGCTCAGCAAGAGAAAGGCTCTCCAAACGTACCGTAGGGTGAGGACCCGCCATCTTCATTTTTTTTTAACACGAGCATGATGTGCTGTCGGAGTCCTTGACCCTCGTTATTGATTTCTATGGCGACATATGGACAAGCATGCGCGCCATCTTTATTGTTGTGTGTAGTTGGTGTTTTTGTTTTTTTATAGGTGTTAAGGATGGTCATGGTAGAGCGTGTGTGGCTGGCTGGCAGGCTCTCCTTGTGATTAACATCGACTTAGAGTTGATCATTTATGCAGTAGGCCACCCACCAACTGACAATCACATAGATGATCCATGATTGATCTGTTGTAAGAAATATAAGTGCGTGGAGTGGGTAGGGGGAGTATTATGACCCCCCCACCCACTTTAGAACATTCCAGTCACTTTTACAACTATAGTATTACTATATATGTTATCTAATTGTTACATAAAAATATACAATCTAAAATCACACAATCTCTGATTTAATAACTTTCTTAAAAATGAGGCTGGACGATTCGCAAGGAACTATCTCTAGGAACCGCCCCTGGCTCTCTTCACCCGGGACTCCAGCCACCGCCTTTAATGTAACGTCTGGCTACGAGCATGTAAGCACTATTCCAGGAGCGGATCAATAGGTTGGGGGTCTAATAATCCCCGGAAGACAAGTGAAAGTAATTGCTGTGACCAGATAGAACACGGCTGTGGTGGAGCGAGTCGATCGATACCCGGAGAATGCCATGCGTTTACTTAACACTGGTCTGTGTACACGCTGCCAGGAACACTGGTCTGTGTACAAGCTGCCAGAAACACTGGTCTGTGTACAATGTGTAAAAATGTGTACACGCTGGTTAGACATGTACATACGATTGATGAGTGTACACTATCGCATGACTATAAGAATGCATATTTGTGTATGCATTACAGATGAATCATGAACAGTACCGGATTTACCTTTGAGCAATGTTCCCTCTAAGGTTTGTTGGTTCGTGTGCAAAATCATACAGTTCTGTGCAAAGTTTTACAGCATCAATTTTTTTGTGTGCAAAACTTTACAGCCTACAAACACAAACACACACTTACATGGAAATATGCTGCACGGATACTCAAAACTTCTGCGCGGCGTCTGTGAGATAGCTGCGCGGCCGCGCAGCTTAAAGGGAACATTGCCTATGAGCTGAATAAGCTGCATCCTAGAGCCTCACAATTGGTCCATTGTTTATTTGACATTTCTCTTTGACCAGCTGATGTAATTTAAAACGGAAAGGGGTGGGGGGCTTTGGAATTTGTAAAGCTTAAGGCCTCTGTGGCTCTGGGCTTTGTATAGCTTAGGGCCTCTGGGCTTTGTATAGCTTAGGGACTCTGGGCTTTGTTTAGCTTAAGGCATCTGGACATTGTATAGCTTAGGGCCTCTGGGATTTGTTTAGCTTAGGGCAGCGGTTCTAAACCTTCCTAATGCCGCGACCATTTAATACAGTTCCTCATGTTGTGGCGACCCCCCCCCCATACAATTAATTTCGTTGCTTCGTCATAAATGTAGAGTATATGTGTTTTCCGGTGGTCTTTGGCGACCCCTGGGAAAGGATCATCGCGAGCCACAGGTTGAGAACCACTGGCTTAGGGCCCTCTGGGATTTGTATAGCGTAGGGCCCAGCAAGTCTAAGTCCGGTCCTGCATACGGCAGTCCTTCATGATTGATATCAATTATTGGTTGGGCGAATAAAGGTCTTGGATCATTTTCCATTCTATGTTTAATAGTAGTTCTCAAACCTTTTCAATTAGATTAATGAGACACAGGCGGTTTGTGTGAAGAAAACAATCTATGTTAAGCTTTTATTATGGTTACACTTACACAGAATACAAATTGAAACGTTTTGTAATATGCCTTCATCAGTAGAACAAAACCATTCATATAAAGTATACATGAAGTTTACTATGTATATATATACATATATACATGTGTGTGTGTGTGTTGTAAACTTAATTTATATATTATATCCTACCTATACCTTAGTATAAGATTGGGGCAAAAGTCCCTTACGAAAACATTGACCAGATTCAGAAGAACGGAAAGAAAGTGGGCGGAAGTACAATTTAAAAAGCCAAACAGGAAGAACACACTGCAGCTCTCAGCTTTGAGAAATTGTGAATTTGGTTTCTACGGCATGGACCCAACGTACCAAATCTTGTTATTAATTTAATTTTCTATATATAAATTCTATCAGGTGTGTTGTTCGCATACAGCATCACAGTAACTGCAATGTCTAATATTCCGTTTAGGTTAACACCACTGAAAAAAGTTTGGTAACTGGACGAAGTCTGTTGATGTTGTACAGGTGTTCTCTAAAACGACCTCAGAGGTCCTAGGCGTTGACCTCGTCAAGCAGACAGCTCTTAATCTTAATGGGTCTTTTTTTTGGTATTGTTAGTGTAAGTGAGCAGCGCCCCCTTTCCCCCCACTCGCCCTTCGCTCAGAACTCCATTCAAGACATAACGCCGCATTCATTCAAGTTTTTTAATTTTTTTTTGTCTCTGGAAAAATCTCGGTTTTTTTAGCCGATGAGTTGGCGAGGGCTTAAAAAACAAAATCCCTTTCACGTTTATATCTTAAGGAATGACCGTGTGTGTTGGGGGGATATGGTCAAAGAGGGCGCCCGTGCTCCGGTGGTTGGTCTAGCCACAGCTTGAGCGATGTGCGTGTGTGTGTGTGTTGTCTCTCTGCAAAGTATTGATCAAATCCTCATCACCCCCCACCACACACACACACCACCACCACATGCCCTCCAAACCAGCCGCTAGTGGCGTCTTCCGAGGCTCGGCACTGGGTGCCTGTGATTGGCAGGCAATTAAGAGTGGGAGAGTGGGGTGGGGGGTGAACATTTATCTCGGTTTTGGGGGGGGGGTGTTTTCTTGGAGTGCTCGGATTGTATCGTTTTGTTTCAGCAACTCAGCACATTAATTCATGTACGGCGCCTTGGGTGATGCCACCACCACGTCTTTAGAATCCGGCGCCCTTTTCTGCCCAGCACCCTTTTCCGCCCAGCACCCTTTTCGGCCCAGCACCCTTTCAATCGATAACAGTGCAGCTAATCACATTTGTGGGGTAAAATGACTAGTGGGCCCACAAACTTATTTGTTCAGTAATGACCCTCGCTCTCACGCTCCGGCCCTGGGTTCAAACCTTCCTTTCCCGAGGCGCCATGTGTCTCTGGATGAAAGAATCGTATCCCTGGCCCGCAGTACCACCAAGACGTTTTGTCCCAATTTCAACAGAACTGTCGTGGTAATAGTAGGCTGAATCAGAACTGTCGTGGTAATAGTAGGCTGAATCAGAACTGTCGTAGTAATAGTAGGCTGAATCAGAACTGTCGTGGTAATAGTAGGCTGAATCAGAACTGTCGTGGTAATAGTAGGCTGAATCAGAACTGTCGTGGTAATAGTAGGCTGAATCAGAACTGTCGTAGTAATAGTAGCTTGAGCGTCCACAAGAGTTTGTGGTGGATGTATGCTGTAACCGTTCCGGACGCCACTGCCGTTATCGGGCGCTACCAGTTTTAAAAAAAAAAAAAAATCAGTTTACGGTCCATTGATCGCCATCCGCCCTCCCTTTTCATTCCAACACGATTACCCCGAGCGATTACCCCGGGGCGTTTGCTGGTACTGAGCACGGTTAAAGTTCCGATACGGCTGTTTCATTACGATTTAACCCCCAGCCGGAGAGAGAGAGAGGGTGGGGGAGTGGGGGGGGGAAGGTGCGCGTGGTCGAGTTTAAAAAAACAAAACAAAAACAAAACAACAAAAAACTTGAGATGTCAAGCCGTCTGCTGGCATCATGACCATTGCCAGAGTGTAAGCCAACAATTTTTTTTTCATGAATGTAAATTAGGTGATGTTATAATCATAAATGCACACTTGGATGAAATTGATTTGGTTTTTATGGTGACTCGGGCACAAAAGGGGGAGGGGGAGGTGGTTCCGTGATTTGGTATTATGGCGACACATGGGGAGGGGGTTGTGATTTTATTTTAATTGCTCAAGTCTGGCAAAATGTTTCTCCGCATATATAATATGTAGAGGCCGACCAAAAGTGATTTTCTGATTTCGGCCGAAGCCGAAAATAGGCCGAAAGTTTAAAATGACTTTCGGCCGAAACCGAAAAAAGGCCGAACGTTAAAAAATGACTTTCGGCCGAAACCGAAAAAAGGCAGAAAGTTAAAAATGAATTTTGGCCGAAGCCGAAGCCGAAACCGAAAATGAAATATTAAGATATTTTGAAATTCGTTCCCGCATACATTCTGCTTACATCGAAAATGATGTGGGAAAGTATAAATATTTACATTCTTTTTATAAAAATGAGATAATCGTAAATATTAATAAATAAACATCTAATTTAGGGGTCTCAAACTCGCGGCCAGCGAGCCATTTGTGACCCGCAAGACGATATTTTGATAATTTTCTGTTTCGGTTTAATCCTGAAGTGTCAAAGTGTCCTCTTTTTATAGCCATTTTCATTGTTTCTATAGAATAGTAGTTACTATCCTAGTGTCTCATTTGTATTTACTTAGTTTACATGTTTTAATAACTGTAAAGCGCTTAGAGCTTTATGATAAGCGCTATATAAAAATGCCTAAATAAATAAATAAATAAATAAATATTTTGCGGCCCGCTACATGACAGAAAAGTTTAGTGTAAATGCGCCGGCCCGTTTCCCCCATTCTCATATCTATAACGTGACTCTCCGCGACGGTTTCAGTCGAATCTCACCGACTAGTTCTGATTTTTTTTTTTAATGACTCTATATATTTTGTATGCCAGGTCTCTGGCAACAGTGAGTAGTTCTTGAGATCCCTTAATGATTGTTTTGTTATTTATAAAGGTTGACCAGATTGTAACAGTTGTAATCGCTTTTTTTGTGGATTATTTGATGCGGCCCACTCTTATTTAGACACTACCTCCTGCGCCCATAATTTGAGTTTGATACCCTTGATCTAATGAATACTTTCGATTTTACCATTTTAATATATAAGTAATTTAAATTGCTTTACAATTTTTTTCAAAGTTTGTATGGTAGGAGAAAATTTGGCAAAAATTGGGGAGGGGGGGGGGAGGAGGGGAAATTAATGCAAAATATTATTTTTTTAAACCCGGTCTCTAAAAAATATGGTTCTAAAAGATCACTTAATTTGTTTTTAAAGATCGTTTAGTTGGTTGTTATTGATCGGTTAGTTTGTTCTTAAAGATCGGTGAGTTTGTTCATAAAGATCGCTTAGATTTTTCTAAAATATCGCTTAGTTTCATCTTAAAGATTAGTTTGTTGTTAAAGATCGTTTAGTTTGTTCTTAAAGATCGCTTAGTTTGTTGTTAAAGATCGTTTAGTTTGTTGTTAAAGACCGTTTAGTTTGTTCTTAAAGATCGCTTAGTTTGTTGTTAAAGATCGTTTAGTTTGTTGTTAAAGATCGTTTAGTTTGTTGTTAAAGATCGTTTAGTTTGTTGGTAAAGATCTTTTAGTTTGTTGTAAAAGATCGCTTAGTTTGTTGTTAAAGATCGTCCAGTTTTTGTTAATGATCTCTTTATTTTTTTCTTAAAGATCGATTAGTTTGTTCATAAAGATCACCTGGTTTGATGTTAAAGATCATTTAGTTTGTTCTTAAAGATCGTTTAGTTTGTTCATAAAGATCGCTTAGTTTGTTGTAAATTCGCTTAGTTTTTTTCTTAAAGATCGCTTAGTTTGTTCTTAAAGATAATTGATTTTGTTCCTTAAGATCAATTAGTTTGTTCTTAAAGATCTTTCAGTTTGTACCTAACGAACATTTAGTCTTCTGTTAAAGATCGCTTAGTTTATTCTTATAAATCATTAAAGATCATTTGTTTTGTTCTTAAAGATCATTTATTTCGGTCTTAAAAATCTTTTAGTTTGTTATTAAAGATCGCTTATATTGTTCTTAAAGATCGCTTAGTTTGTTTTAAAGATCGTTTAGTTTGTTTTTAAATATCATTTAGTTTGTTCTCAAAGATCGCTTAATTTGTTGTTAAATATCGCATAGTTTGTTGTTAAATATCGCTTTTGCTTAGTATTAAATGACCGAAAACCTGAGTCACTTTCGGCCGGATGGCCGAAAGTCTAAGTCAATTTCGGCCGAAACCGAAGAAAAACCGAAAGTTAACTTTTCTCTTTCGGCCGAAACCGAAATTAAGCCGAAAGTTAACTTTCCAGTTTCGGCCGAAACCGAAACTTGGCCGAAAGTGATAAAATG
>CAXITT010000351.1:712235-729890 GCA_964033795.1 Lymnaea stagnalis
CCCCCCCCCCCCCGCGAAGGGTCTCGCGATGGTCCTGATTGCTCTCGAATCTCTCCACAGAACTATCTCGTTAAGGTTTATCACGCGTCCTTCCAGCGCGCGCCGTTCCATCTGTTTGATTCCCGTAGTCTCTAATGTGCGGTGTGCTGAAGTTATGTGCTGTGGTATCAGATGGAAACGGCAGGCATCGGCGTCCAAGATCAGTGTGCTTTGTTTGAGAACCAGCGGGCATAATCTCTATTAAAAGTGGCACTGTCGAGGTCGGGGGGGGGGACAAACATGAATGGAACGTGTCTTCATTTTGCATAAGGTTACTTCTTGGGGGTGTGCATCCCACTCATTACTGAGACGATGGATGTACACCTACCTCATTAGTGAGGCCTGTGGATGTACAACTCACTAGGGAGACATGCACATCCCATTAGTGAGACATTTTGATGTATGCCCCTTTTGGCATTTGGATGGATGCCCCATTAGTGAGACATTTGGTTGTATACCCCCATTTCTTTTTTTAAAAAAAATTCGTTTTTTTTCATCATGAACCATGCACCTGTCTTCCATACCATACTTTACCGTGTCTGTATACGAAAACATTTCGTAGCTGTGCATGTTCTCCGAGTCACCAACCATCTCATCCACCCTTCACCCCGGCCACACTCCACTCCCACCCCCTTCCACACTCCACTCCCACCCCCTTCCACGCGGCACCCCAGCCTCACCCCGACCACACAATTATCATTGAACTTGCTGATTTGTTAAAATAATACTTTTTTTGTCCTAGAGCAGTGGTTCTGAGCCGTCCTAATGCCGCGACTCTTTAACAAATACAGTTCCTCGTCTTGTGGCGACCCCCGGCCACACAATTATTTTCGTTGCTACTTCGTAACTGTAGAGCATGTGTGTTTTCCGATGGGCTTAGGCGACCCCTGGGAAAGGATCGTGTTAGCCCCCCCCCCCCCCCCCAAGAGTTCGTGACCCACAGGTTGAGAATCGCTGTTCAAGAGGTGTTTTTTGTTTTTTTTTTATGAAGAAGGCATGTCATGAGTCATGAGTCACATGCTTGGTGTTGGCACCACTAGGTGGGGGACACTCAGATAGAGACTGTCGTTAGTAATATTCAACACGCTTCTAAAGATACATCTTTTCACACATGTTTTTCTCTCTGTTATTCAATATAAATATATATAATATAATTTTTCTACACCGGTATGTGTGTACCGGTATGTGTGTACCGGTATGTATGTACCGGTATGTGTGCACCGGTATGTGTGCACCGGTATGTGTGCACCGGTATGTGTGTACCGGTATGTATGTACCGGTATGTATGTACCAGTATGTATGTACCGGTGTACCTGTATGTATGTACCGGTATGTATGTACCGGTATGTATGTACCGGTATGTATGTACCGGTGTACCGGTATGTATGTACCGGTATGTATACACACAATCAGTACATCTCCTCAAACATTTCCATAACTAGAACCAATTACTTCCAGCCCTCGCCCCCCCCCCCGCCCCACACATCCTCCTCTCGTGTCCTCATTCTGTCATCGCCTCCATAAATTGCCCTCGTACCTTTCCCTTTCCTTTGCATCCCATTTCTTCTTCATTCTGACGTGCCTCTTGTCCCAACCAGAAGAGAGACTCACCCTACTTGACCCCCCTCTCCCAAACCCCCGCACCTCTTTCTTCTTCTTGGTCTCCTCTACCCCAGGCTAACACCTGCTACCCACCCACCCCCTCTATCTTACCTCGGCTGTCTTAAATAATTATATCCCGATTCGGACACTTGGGGCATGTAATTTGTCCGTGGATATATGGAGTATATACTCTTTCTCTCTCTTCCTTTCTCTCCCTCACTCTCTCTATCTTTCCCTCCTCTCTCACTCTCCCCTTCCTCTGTGGTTGAATACCCATAAAAGTTCCTTCCTCTGTGGTTGAATGCCCATAAAAGTTCCTTCCTCTGTGGTTGAATGCCCATAAAAGTTCCTTCCTCTGTGGTTGGATGCCCATAAAAGTTCCTTCCTCTGTGGTTGAATGCCCATAAAAGTTCCTTCCTCTGTGGTTGGATGCCCATAAAAGTTCCTTCCTCTGTGGTTGGATGCCCATAAAAGTTCCTTCCTCTGTGGTTGGATGCCCATAAAAGTTCCTTCCTCTGTGGTTGGATGCCCATAAAAGTTCCTTCCTCTGTGGTTGGATGCCCATAAAAGTTCCTTCCTCTGTGGTTGGATGCCCATAAAAGTTCCTTCCTCTGTGGTTGGATGCCCATAAAAGTTCCTTCCTCTGTGGTTGGATGCCCATAAAAGTTCCTTCCTCTGTGGTTGGATGCCCATAAAAGTTCCTTCCTCTGTGGTTGGATGCCCATAAAAGTTCCTTCCTCTGTGGTTGGATGCCCATAAAAGTTCCTTCCTCTGTGGTTGGATGCCCATAAAAGTTCCTTCCTCTGTGGTTGGATGCCCATAAAAGTTCCTTCCTCTGTGGTTGGATGCCCATAAAAGTTCCTTCCTCTGTGGTTGGATGCCCATAAAAGTTCCTTCCTCTGTGGTTGGATGCCCATAAAAGTTCCTTCCTCTGTGGTTGGATGCCCATAAAAGTTCCTTCCTCTGTGGTTGGATGCCCATAAAAGTTCCTTCCTCTGTGGTTGGATGCCCATAAAAGTTCCTTCCTCTGTGGTTGGATGCCCATAAAAGTTCCTTCCTCTGTGGTTGGATGCCCATAAAAGTTCCTTCCTCTGTGGTTGGATGCCCATAAAAGTTCCTTCCTCTGTGGTTGGATGCCCATAAAAGTTCCTTCCTCTGTGGTTGGATGCCCATAAAAGTTCCTTCCTCTGTGGTTGGATGCCCATAAAAGTTCCTTCCTCTGTGGTTGGATGCCCATAAAAGTTCCTTCCTCTGTGGTTGAATGCCCATAAAAGTTCCTTCCTCTGTGGTTGGATGCCCATAAAAGTTCCTTCCTCTGTGGTTGAATACCCATAAAAGTTCCTTCCTCTGTGGTTGGATGCCCATGCAAGTTCCTTCCTCTGTGGTTGAATACCCATAAAATTTCCTTCCTCTCTGGTTGAATACCCACAAAAGTTCCTTCCTCTGTGGTTGAATACCCATAAAAGTTCCTTCCTCTGTGGTTGGATGCCCATGCAAGTTCCTTCCTCTGTGGTTGAATACCCATAAAATTTCCTTCCTCTCTGGTTGAATACCCACAAAAGTTCCTTCCTCTGTGGTTGAATACCCATAAAAGTTCCTTCCTCTGTGGTTGGATGCCCATAAAAGTTCCTTCCTCTGTGGTTGGATGCCCATAAAAGTTCCTTCCTCTGTGGTTGGATGCCCATTAAAGTTCCTTCCTCTGTGGTTGGATGCCCATAAAAGTTCCTTCCTCTGTGGTTGGATGCCCATAAAAGTTCCTTCCTCTGTGGTTGAATACCCATAAAAGTTCCTTCCTCTGTGGTTGGATGCCCATGCAAGTTCCTTCCTCTGTGGTTGAATACCCATAAAATTTCCTTCCTCTGTGGTTGGATGCCCATGCAAGTTCCTTCCTCTGTGGTTGAATACCCATAAAAGTTCCTTCCTCTGTGGTTGGATGCCCATGCAAGTTCCTTCCTCTGTGGTTGAATACCCATAAAAGTTCCTTCCTCTGTGGTTGAATACCCATAAAAGTTCCTTCCTCTGTGGTTGGATACCCATAAAAGTTCCTTCCTCTGTGGTTGAATACCCATAAAAGTTCCTTCCTCTGTGGTTGGATACCCATAAAAGTTCCTTCCTCTGTGGTTGAATACCCATAAAAGTTCCTTCCTCTGTGGTTGGATACCCATAAAAGTTCCTTCCTCTGTGGTTGAATACCCATAAAAGTTCCTTCCTCTGTGGTTGGATACCCATAAAAGTTCCTTCCTCTGTGGTTGAATACCCATAAAAGTTCCTTCCTCTGTGGTTGGATACCCATAAAAGTTCCTTCCTCTGTGGTTGAATACCCATAAAAGTTCCTTCCTCTGTGGTTGGATACCCATAAAAGTTCCTTCCTCTGTGGTTGAATACCCATAAAAGTTCCTTCCTCTGTGGTTGGATACCCATAAAAGTTCCTTCCTCTGTGGTTGAATACCCATAAAAGTTCCTTCCTCTGTGGTTGGATACCCATAAAAGTTCCTTCCTCTGTGGTTGAATACCCATAAAAGTTCCTTCCTCTGTGGTTGGATACCCATAAAAGTTCCTTCCTCTGTGGTTGAATACCCATAAAAGTTCCTTCCTCTGTGGTTGGATACCCATAAAAGTTCCTTCCTCTGTGGTTGAATACCCATAAAAGTTCCTTCCTCTGTGGTTGGATACCCATAAAAGTTCCTTCCTCTGTGGTTGAATACCCATAAAAGTTCCTTCCTCTGTGGTTGGATGCCCATGCAAGTTCCTTCCTCTGTGGTTGAATACCCATAAAATTTCCTTCCTCTCTGGTTGAATACCCACAAAAGTTCCTTCCTCTGTGGTTGAATACCCACAAAAGTTCCTTCCTCTGTGGTTGGATGCCCATGCAAGTTCCTTCCACTGTGGTTGAGTGCCCATAAAAGTTCCTTCCTCTGTGGTTGAATACCCATAAAAGTTCCTTCCTCTGTGGTTGAATACTCATAAAAGTTCCTTCCTCTGTGGTTGGATGCCCACAAAAGTTCCATCCTCTGTGGTTGGATACCCATAAAAGTTCCTTCCTCTGTGGTTGAATACCCATAAAAGTTCCTTCCTCTGTGGTTGAATACCCATAAAAGTTCCTTCCTCTGTGGTTGGATGCCCATTAAAGTTCCATCCTCTGTGGTTGAATGCCCATGCAAGTTCCTTCCTCTGTGGTTGAATACCCATAAAAGTTCCTTCCTCTGTGGTTGGATGCCCATAAAAGTTCCATCCTCTGTGGTTGAATGCCCATGCAAGTTCCTTCCTCTGTGGTTGAATGCCCATGCAAGCTCCTTCCTCTCTGGTTGAATACCCACAAAAGTTCCTTCCTCTGTGGTTGGATGCCCATAAAAGTTCCATCCTCTGTGGTTGGATGCCCATGCAAGTTCCTTCCTCTGTGGTTGAATACCCATAAAAGTTCCTTCCTCTGTGGTTGAATACCCATAAAAGTTCCATCCTCTGGTTGAATACCCATAAAAGTTCCTTCCTCTGTGGTTGAATGCCCATAAAAGTTCCATCCTCTATGGTTGAATGCCCATAAAAGTTCCATCCTCTGTGGTTGAATGCCCATAAAAGTTCCATCCTCTGTGGTTGAATGTCCATAAAAGTTCCATCCTCTGTGGTTGGATGCCCATGCAAGTTCCTTCCTCTGTGGTTGAATACCCATGCAAGTTCCTTCCTCTGTGGTTGGATGCCCAGGAAAGTTAGAACAAATAAAAAATGTTCCATCTCTTTGGTTACAACATATGCCATATTAAACCATATTACATTCTCTCAAATACATGTTGGACCAAGAGAGAGATGGCGATATGGTGAGCCTGTTCCAACACGCAATATACATTTTATCGTGCCCGTTAATTGCCTACCAAATAAATTGTTCACAAACAACGTTCTATTTTTTTTTTGTATCATTTTATTTGACAGACAATGACGTCATTGTTTATTGTGTAAGGGCGAAATTGTGTGTGTTCTTTGATCACGCGGTATTTTGTTATAATTATAACGGGCAATCGCCGTATGCAGGTAATCGATTATATTTAACCCTTCATATTTATATCTTGACACTGACCGTATTCATCATCATTGATTTAGTTTCTCTCTCTCCTCTCTCTCTCTTCTCTCTCTTCTCTCTCTCCCTCCCTCCCCCAACCCCCTTTTTTTTTTTAGTTTGTGTTTTTTTTTTCCTTTTCCCATTTTCCCGTTGCTTTCTGTTTTTCATTCAAGCCAGTTGTTGCTTAAGTATTCATTATTTTTGATTTAGTTTTTTTCTCTCCTCTCTCTCTTCTCTCTCTTCTCTCTCTCCCTCCCTCCCCCATCCCCCTTTTTTTTTTTAGTTTGTGTTTTTTTTTTCCTTTTCCCATTTTCCCGTTGCTTTCTGTTTTTCATTCAAGCCAGTTGTTGCTTATCCAACATTAATCGATTAGAAAATATCACACATCTAAATTGTTTTTAATCTTTTTTGTTTTGGTCCCCTTTTTCTTCTCTTGTCTTCTCTTGTCTTCTAGTCTCTTCTCTTTTCCTTCTCTTTTTCGTACGTTCTTTCTAACTTTCTTTCTCTCTTTCTTTCTTTTTTTTCGTGCCCCACCCCCCTTTTTTTCCTTCGTCCTTTCCTTGTGTAGTATAACATTAAAGCACACACATATCATACAACGGTCCATGGACGTTTTACGACCGTCTTTGATTCCCTGAGGCATCAAGATTTGATCACTATATCTTTGTATTTGATAGAACCCAACCAGATAACCCAACAAATTAACCCAACCAGATAAACCAACCAGGTAATTCAACCAGGTAATCCAATCAAATAACCCAACCAGGTAATTCAACCAGATAACTAAACCAGGTAATCCAACCACACAACCCGACCTGATAATCCAACCAGATAATCCAACCAGATAACGCAACCAGATAATCCAACAAGATAACCCAACCAGATAAAACAACCAGATAACCCAACCAGATAAACCAACCAGATAAACCAGCCAGATAACAAAACCATAAAACCTAAAAAAAACAACAAAAAAAAACAGCGGTTCTCAAAATACGTGTTGCAGTTATACGCACCGTGCTACTGGCCTTTTTCGTAAATTTTTAATTGAGGATTCTTCCAAAACTCTTTCACGGTCGCAATAAAAGGGTTATCACATTATTTGCTTTCCTTATTAATAATTTTATTTTTCTCGAGAATTGGGTGCGACCGTCAATTTGACTGACTGCGAAACTGCCATTTACGCCACCACAAGCTCTTCGCGCCCCCCCCCCCTTTTCCTTTACAGGAACATTTAATGACGGTTATATATATGGGACCTCTCCATCTTACCAGACTTGAATAGGAGGCTCCGGGCAACCATACTTCACCAGAACCGCAAATCTTATTCTGACAACACATAGTTTTGTAACCTTCGTATTAATAAAATAATTGTAAAAACACATTTTGTGATTACAAATCCTTTATAAAATGTAATATCGAACAAATGGGGCCGGGGGGGGGCATAAAAAATAACATTACATGGATACAAGAAACTCACTTTATAAGAATCCCAGTTAGTTCCGCCTCCTCCCAAGACTCGCAACAACGCATTTTTTTCCCACGCCCCTGAACTCTATTAATAGTCTAATGACCCGCCCGCCGCCCGCTTTCACCCCGCAGGTTTACTTCGCCAACTATTTCAGACAAAACAAGTAAACTAAGTAAATATAGATTTTTTTTTTTTTAAAAAGCATCTCCAAATTGTGCAATTTCTTTTCTTTTTCGAATATAGGAATAACTCTATCATATTAGTCTATTATTCCGTTTGAGTTGGTGTGTCGAGTGTGGGGGGGGGGTGTTGGTGGAGGGGGCATGGTGTACTAGTGACATTTCTTATATTAAAATCTCAGACCAAATCACCCCTGTATTGACTCCAGAAATTGTCTATAGCTGATCGATACGTTTGTCGACCACACCCCACCCAACCTTCCCCCCCCCCTTTTCTCTCTCTCTCTCTCTTTCTCTTCGCCTCCCACTTGTCTTATTTCAAAAGTAGCCACTATTTACCCAAAACATTGGCGCGCTGTATTCCAATCACAAGAGATGAAGAAAAACCGCAGACAAAAAAAGGACCTGAAGCTTGACGAGTGTGTACCACGTGCTTGGTAAGATTGGCCGGTGCCCCCCCCCCCTATCCCCTCTTTTGGTTTAAGTGAAGATCAGATATCTGGAGCACTCTTTAATTTCCTAACGGTTACTGGCCCGTCTTGGGAGTCCGAAATAGTGGCTAACACTGATTTCTTGTAACTGGCCGGTCTGACTAGTCCGAAATAGTGGCTAACATTCTTTGATTCATAACTGTTACTGGCCGGTCTGTGGAGTCCGAAATAGTGGCTAACACTCTTTGATTCATAACTGTTACTGGCCGGTCTGTGGAGTCCGAAATAGTGGCTAACACGCTTTGATTCCTAACTGTTACTGGCCGGTCTGTGGAGTCCGAAATAGTGGCTAACACTCTTTGATTCATAACTGTTACTGGCCGGTCTGTGGAGTCCGAAATAGTGGCTAACACTCTTTTATTCATAACTGTTACTGGCCGGTCTTAGGAGTCCGAAATAGGGGCTAACATTCTTTGGATTCCAGTTCCTGATTATGACATCAATTGCGGCTCACCCCCCTCCCCCCTTATGGAACATTTGACCTTGACCGCGACGAAGATCTACAAAAAATATCTTTAGCACAGCGCCGGATACCTTAAACCAGACATCACAACTGAGACATCATGACTCTAACAGCATGACTCCAACAGCATGACTTCAAAAGCACGACTCCAACAGAACGACTCCAACAGCATGAATTCAACAGCACGACTCCAACAGCCCGACTCCAGCAGCACGACTCCTGAACACCACTATCCTGCTGATATATCGCAGTTTCCAAGACCATTTTATAAATTGCAACAACAGAAGTGGAAGTGGAAGTAGAGAATATCGTGCTTCCTGTAGAGCACCTTTATTATCTTCAATTTAAAGAGAGCTGAGCTAAAATGTACACGAGTTGATTCCCTTGGAAGGAACTCTTGCCTGATCGGCTTATGATACTCGGGTGCTGATGGCACTATCAGAAGATATTCTTGGATGATTCCCCCCCCCCTCCCCTTAGGATACCCTCGTGCTGATGGCACAATCAGAAGAAATTCTTTGATGATTTCCCCTCCCACTTTTCAAATCTTATCCGAGAATATTATAAGGCTGCAACTATTCGTACCCGGGTACCAGAAGTGACAGTTTGGGATTACACAACTATTAAAACTTGTATTGTTGAGTTTGTAAGACCAAAAATGAGAGACCGGGGGTATCAACGGACAGTTAATTGAATGGTCTACATTTTTGTAAACTTACCTCTCCAGTTGAACTAAAATAAACTACCACAAATGACGTTCTAATGGGCTCGGGTGCAAATGGCGGCGCTGCGTGCCTGGGTCCATTTTGACTCGGTGCTATTCGGGTGTCATTTGTGCTAGTTTATTGTAGTTAAACTGAAGAATTAATTTTGCAAACATATAGACCATTCAATTAGCTTTCATTTGATACCTCATTTGACTGCTGTGTGTGACTGCTGGTTGCATTTTTTTTTTTTTTTTTTTAAATTAAGGAACGTATCGACTCTTTCAAATATAATCGTACAAGTACGGCCCCGTCTTGCTGCTAGTCTTAGCGTCTCCGTGGTCAGATCGATACCCAAGTATTTACTCGCCAACAATGAAATTCCTCAAGCGTACACCGGTCTTACGCCATCGACTCTATTAACAACACCCCCAAGTATCGGTCGGAGCTTTTCTCGGTTCTCTATGTAAACGCGGCGTTGGTGATAAGGGCGTTCTCGTGTGGTGGCGCGGGCTGGCCGCCCCCTTACTTGGAGTGTGGGGCGTTTCAGAAAGCTTTTTTTTTTTGTGTTTTGTTTTTTTTTTTGTTTTGTTTCTGGCATCAGTGGTTGCATTTTTTGGCCGACACTGCCAGAATGGAACGAACGAGTCTCGTGTTGTTCCAAACGGATCCGACACGTTTGACGGCACCGGGTGACCCTTTCATAGTGTTTACGCGCCTATTGCTCTTCCTCCCCCCTCCCTCCCTCCTCCCCCTCCCCCTTAGCCGACGACGCTGCTGCTGCTCTTACGGAGACGTAACGGCAAAGACGTGGTTCTACGTCTGATGGTTAGCTTACGGCAAGTGTTCAGCAGCTGATGGAGGTGTACGCCTCCCCCCCCCCCTTTTGTCGTCGCTAGTCTTTATACCCGTGTCCTCTGATCTGTGGATTTAACAACTACGAGTTAGTCACCGGGAGTTGGGAGGTTGGGGTGGGGGGGAGGGGGTAGAAC
The DNA here is from genome assembly GCA_964033795.1 of Lymnaea stagnalis. Lineage (NCBI taxonomy): Eukaryota > Metazoa > Mollusca > Gastropoda > Lymnaeidae > Lymnaea > Lymnaea stagnalis. The sequence continues at coordinate 722,225 of CAXITT010000351.1, forward strand.
CATCGCTAAATCAGTGGATCTCAAAACTACACGGGTGGGTCTTAAGAAATTACTGTACAATGCGCGAACTATGATATACACGCCTAACACGCCACCTATAATGCACGCGCCACCTATAATGTACGCGCCACCTATAATGTACACGCCAGCTATAATACACACGCCGTGTTTAATGTACACGCCAAATATAATACACGCGCCCAGTATAATATATACGTCAACTATAATGTACGCACCAGCTGTGATGTAAACGCCATCTATAATGTACACTTGTGATATGCGTCTTTTCAAGAACGTGGTTTCACGTCATGACGTAATAACGCAGTTTTGCTAGATCAACAGATCTGAACTCTCTAAACAAATAGCAGACATTTATACCGAAATTCGATCCATCTTTCCCCTTTAAGGCAAGCTCTTGTCTGGGATGAAATGCTAGGTCTAACGATTTTACCCGTCAGCTTAACGTCTCTCCCTGCTCCCCAACCCCCACCCCCCAAATCATATTTTAACGGCTTACAGCGTTAAGAAGTAAGTTATTGGTTTTCCCCCCCTCCTACCCTGTCTTGTTAATTTTTTTTTTTTTTTAAAATTTAAACTGGATAATATTCCATGATTTATTACAGCGTTAAGAAGTAAGTTATTGGTTTTCCCCCCCTCCTACCCTGTCTTGTTAATTTTTTTTTTTTTTAAAATTTAAACTGGATAATATTCCATGATTTTCTTAAATGTCCTACTTTTCCTTTGGGTGAAAAAAATTACAAGCATAAACAAATTGGCTATTCTCTGTTAAAGAGAACGTAAGCCTGGTACATGAGTAGGTACATGTGCTGGTACAGGCGTAGGTACAGCTCCTGGTACAGGCGTAGGTACATGTGCTGGTACATGCGTAGGTACAGCTGCTGGTACAGGCGTAGGTACATGTGCTGGTACAGGCGTAGGTACATGTGCTGGTACAGGCGTAGGTACATGTGCTGGTACAGGCGATAGTACATGCGCTGATACAGGCGTAGCAACGAATAAAATACTAACACTTGATTTCGTAATTGTATCAAACATGAGGGGTTGGGGAGGGGGGGGGGCTAAACAGAACCGCCCCGTGACTTTTGGAAGCCCCATTTTGCCACTTTTCATGTTTTTTTTTGTTGTTGCTTTTTTCACTCAATCATTCAAAGTTGATAGTTTAATTTTTTTTTTTCGTATCAAGATTCTGGGCCCCCTTAAAATATCCGAGGCCCCCCACTTTAGACCCGACGTCTATTTGCCTAAATATGTCCGGATAATATCACCTGGCTTCCACTTCTTTTTTTTTTCTTTTTTTTGTATGGCTATTTTTGCTCTAACCGAATCTCGCTATCATCACGTCCTAGACTCGCCATCCTGTGAGCCGTTGATGTATTTACCATATTTACCATTAACCGAGGACTCCACAAGTGAATCCGAGTGCAGGAGGTCGATATATAGATATATATGCATATTGTATTATAAATATAACCTATATCGTTAGCAAGGCCATGGCGAAATTATTTAAAATAAATGAAAGAGGTTTGGAAAAGTTTATAATCCGTCTGAGAGCAGACGAAATGTTCATTTACTTGCCCGCCATAATAGGATGGATATTTCTCTCTCTCTCTCTCCCTCTCTCTCTCTCTCTCTCTCTCTCTCTCTCTCTCTCTCTCTCTCTCTCTCTCACCCAGCCCATCTCTTCCCAAGGTAATAGAATATCATTTTTCTAACAACTTTTAATAGTTTTTTTCTTCCTTTTTTAACACATTTTTGTAATTTTTTTTTTATAAAATTAAGTTTCGGAATTTTAGAATAAAACAGAATGTCGAGGTGTTTGTTTGTGGGTGGGGGCGGTGGGCACAAGAATATAAATACATTGTTCTTGTATAAAGTGCACCTCTCTTTATACCTGGCGGTATTCGTGGATCAAAATATTGTTAACAGTTAAAACCAAAGGAGGATTTGACTATTATCAGGGATTCCAAAGGTGTCGTTTATTGAACAAGTCCCAGACAAACGTCTTAGACACTTAGATGCCAGTCCCAGACAAACGTCTTAGACACTTAGATGCCAGTCCCAGACAAACGTCTTAGACACTTAGATGCCAGTCCCAGACAAACGTCTTAGACACTTAGATGCCAGTCCCAGACAAACGTCTTAGACACTTAGATGCCAGTCCCAGACAAACGTCTTAGACACTTAGATGCCAGTCCCAGACAAACGTCTTAGACACTTAGATGCCAGTCTTAGACACTTAGATGCCAGTCCCAGACAAACGTCTTAGACACTTAGATGCCAGTCCCAGACAAACGTCTTAGACACTTAGATGCCAGTCCCAGACAAACGTCTTAGACGCACGTTCTAGACAAATATCTTAGACACCAGTTCCAGAAAAATGTCTTAGACACCAGTTCTAGACAAATGTCTTAAACACCAGTTCCAGAAAAATGTCTTAGACACCAGTTCCAGACAAATGTCTTAAACACCAGTTCCAGACAAATGTCTTAAACACCAGTTCCAGACAAATGTCTTAAACACCAGTTCCAGACAAATGTCTTAGACACCAGTTCTAGACAAATGTCTTAAACACCAGTTCCAGAAAAATGTCTTAGACACCAGTTCTAGACAAATGTCTTAAACACCAGTTCCAGAAAAATGTCTTAGACACCAGTTCCAGAAAAATGTCTTAGACACCAGTTCCAGACAAATGTCTTAAACACCAGTTCCAGACAAATGTCTTAAACACCAGTTCCAGACAAATGTCTTAGACACCAGTTCCAGACAAATGTCTTAGACACCAGTTCCAGACAAATGTCTTAGACACCAGTTCTAGACAAATGTCTTAAACACCAGTTCCAGACAAATGTCTTAGACGCCAGTCCCAGACAAACGTTCCAGACATCGGTTGGTTCTAGATACCAGACGTGGACACCGTTGTCGTTGTAAAGGTAGATGAGATGCTCCATTTAAAAATAAAATGTTTTTATTCCATAGTCTTTGGAGCCCCCCCACCCCCACCCCCCCCACCCCCCCACCCCCCACCCCCCCACCCCCCCATGAAATCCCGGCACGCCTGTTNATAGATATATGGGCCTTAGCAGAGAAAATACTTTTTCTGTTAGTTGAGAGTGCGGCATAGATATATGGGCCTTAGCAGAGAAAATACTTTTTCTGTTAGTTGAGAGTGCGGCATAGATATATGGGCCTTAGCAGAGAAAATACTTTTTCTGTTAGTTGAGAGTGCGGCATAGATATATGGGCCTTAGCAGAGAAAATACTTTTTCTGTTAGTTGAGAGTGCGGCATAGATATATGGGCCTTAGCAGAGAAAATACTTTTTCTGTTAGTTGAGAGTGCGGCATAGATATATGGGCCTTAGCAGAGAAAATACTTTTTCTGTTAGTTGAGAGTGCGGCATAGATATATGGGCCTTAGCAGAGAAAATACTTTTTCTGTTAGTTGAGAGTGCGGCATAGATATATGGGCCTTAGCAGAGAAAATACTTTTTCTGTTAGTTGAGAGTGCGGCATAGATATATGGGCCTTAGCAGAGAAAATACTTTTTCTGTTAGTTGAGAGTGCGGCATAGATATATGGGCCTTAGCAGAGAAAATACTTTTTCTGTTAGTTGAGAGTGCGGCATAGATATATGGGCCTTAGCAGAGAAAATACTTTTTCTGTTAGTTGAGAGTGCGGCATAGATATATGGGCCTTAGCAGAGAAAATACTTTTTCTGTTAGTTGAGAGTGCGGCATAGATATATGGGCCTTAGCAGAGAAAATACTTTTTCTGTTAGTTGAGAGTGCGGCATAGATATATGGGCCTTAGCAGAGAAAATACTTTTTCTGTTAGTTGAGAGTGCGGCATAGATATATGGGCCTTAGCAGAGAAAATACTTTTTCTGTTAGTTGAGAGTGCGGCATAGATATATGGGCCTTAGCAGAGAAAATACTTTTTCTGTTAGTTGAGAGTGCGGCATAGATATATGGGCCTTAGCAGAGAAAATACTTTTTCTGTTAGTTGAGAGTGCGGCATAGATATATGGGCCTTAGCAGAGAAAATACTTTTTCTGTTAGTTGAGAGTGCGGCATAGATATATGGGCCTTAGCAGAGAAAATACTTTTTCTGTTAGTTGAGAGTGCGGCATAGATATATGGGCCTTAGCAGAGAAAATACTTTTTCTGTTAGTTGAGAGTGCGGCATAGATATTGGCGTTATAAGGTGGTAAAAAAACACGTTTTTTTCTTTTTGAGAGTATGGCATAGATTTGAGTGTTATCGGAAAAAAAATTCCTTCCTCTGCTATTTTTTAAAAAAACTAGAACTCGCTGTCTGTGTTTTATTACTAAGCTATTGGCCAAGTCTAGAATTAAAGTTGTACAAAAATAATTGAATAAGTGGATTTTTTGGGGGGAACTAAGTGGATTTAAAGATACACTTGAAGAACTGTCTGAGATTTTATTCGTTTCAGAATCAGACCGTAGGCGTTTAGTAAGAACCGGTGTTGATTCAATTTCGGGAGGCTGCAGAAGCCATTTTGTATTTCTATTATTAAATAAAGGCACACATTTCAAGAAGAAAAACAAGTGCTTCGTGACATTCTGTTTAAAATACCCTCCCGGCCCCCTTTTTCATACACACACACCACACAGCCCCCCCCCCACCCCATATTTATAAGCCCTTATAACTACTCCGTCGGTAACTGCACCTCGTCATGCCGGGTCTGAGACTAAGAGGTGGGATGGAGAGATCGCAGCATCACTGCGTCATCGCATACACATCTTGAAACACGCGTCGCGACTGTTGTTGAGCTCCAGCTGATCAAATCCACCCAACCGTGTCGATCTGATTGATTGGTAGCAGCTTTTTTTGTTTGATGTAGGTCAAGGTGAGTGCGGACATTGAAATAGTGATCAGATAATGACTTGTGGCGAATGCACTAGCACTGTAATCTATTCTATAGATAGCGGCCTTCGGCCTGGTGTGTAATGTATAGCGGTATTCAGTGGCGGTATTCAAATATCCTAACAGTTCTCTATCAACAACTCTATAACTGTTGTTGTTTTTTTCCCTCAGTGAAGTCTACATCCAACCCTAACCTCGTCTTTACCACTTAAAAATATAACCCTTCCTAATCCTTTACTTTCTCCCCAGTACGTCTGAATTACCAACCCCAACACCCCCTTCCACCAGGCCACCCTTGCATCAGGCCACACTTGGGTCAGGCCACCCTTGCATCAAGCCACCCTTGCATCAGGCCACCCTTGGGTCAGGCCACCCTTGCATCAGGCCGCCCTTGGGTCAGACCACCCTTACATCAGGCCACCCTTGCATCAGGCCGCCCTTGGGTCAGACCACCCTTACATCAGGCCACCCTTGCATCAGGCCACCCTTGCATCAGGCCACTCTTGCATCAGGCCACCCTTGCATCAGGCCACCCTTGCATCAGGCCACCCTTGTCAGACCACCCTTACATCAGGCCACCCTTGCATCAGGCCACCCTTGCATCAGGCCACCCTCGCATCAGGCCACCCTTGCATCAGGCCACCCTTGCATCAGGCCACCCTTGTCAGACCACCCTTACATCAGGCCACCTTTGCATCAGGCCACCCTTGCGTCAGGCCACCCTTACATCGGGCCACCCTTCCATCGCGCCACCCTTGCATCAGGCCACCCTTGCATCGGGCCACCCTTCCATCGGGCCACCCTTATGTCAGGCCACCCTTGCTTCAGGCTACCCTTGCGTCAGGACACCCTTGCGTCAGGCCACGCTTGCTTCAGGCTACCCTTACCCTCCCGATTCGGCCGATCAGCAGAAAGATAACCTTTTGTTCTAATGACGTCGTGGTTGTCTTGACAAGTATCCCCAACAAACTTGTTCGTTTAGACACTTTTCAATATTCTGTTTGACGCGACAACTTTTTGTTTCACATGTTAACATTTTGTTTGACGTGTTAACTTTTTGTTTCACATGTTAACATTTCCAAACAGTCTTTTTTTTTTTTTTTTTAAAAACCAAAAAAAAAAAAAAAAAAAAAAAAAAAAAAAAAAAAAAAAAAAAAAGCTTTGACCTTTCTACACTTACAGAATGACGTCAGCACATGGAATCCTATGCCGCGAGTCAAACTCTCAAACTCAAATTGCCACTCTTTCAACGACCCACTTAAGATTCCCCTCCCAACGAACCCCGCCCTCCCTTTTGTGCGTGTCTTATCACCTTCCACAAATGGATTCCGTATCAGGTGGTTTACTCCGAGTTATCTCAGTTGATTGGGAGTCGTCGGCCCCTGCGGGAGAGAGGCCGAGCATCTGGCTAATTTCTCCGCTGACTTGTCATAATACCGTCCCGCCGTTTGGAGGGATTCGGGGATCCTCACAACATAAGTGTGGGGCTCGTTAAAAAGAGATGCTGGTCACGGTCGAAGTATACTTTACGCACAGGGTTTTTTAAACTACCGGTATATTAAGGTCATGCTTCGGAACCGAAAGTTCCAGTGTTCAAGTGGCCGACTGGTGTCATAGTCTTAGCAGAGCAGTCATGGGTAACCCCCCTGGTTTGAATCAATCTCCCTTGTGTGAAACAATCTCCCTGGTGTGAAACAATCTCCCTGGTGTGAAACAATCTCCCTGGTTTGAATCAATCTCCCTTGTGTGAAACAATCCCCATTGTGTGAAACAATCTCCCTTGTGTGAAACAATCTCCCTTGTGTGAAACAATCTCCCTGGTGTGAAACAATCTCCCTGGTGTGAAACAATCTCCCTGGTGTGAAACAAGAGGTAGATGTAGCATTAAAGCAACTGGTACGAAGGAATGTGGCTGTAATTTTCTTTCATGGCACTGTAGTACTGTGAAGTGATTGAACTCTGAAGCGATTGAACTCTGAAGTGATTGAACTCTGAAGTGCTGAACTCTGAAGTGATTGAACTCTGAAGTGATTGAACTCTGAAGCGATTGAACTCTGAAGTGCTGAACTCTGAAGCGATTGAACTCTGAAGTGATTGAACTCTGAAGCGATTGAACTCCGAAGGGACTGAACTCCGAAAGGACTGGACTCCGAAGGGACTGAACTCATTATTTACCAAACGGCATGACAGCGCACTAACAGTGGGCACTTTAAAACTCGCTTGATGTGACCTTATCCGAATGTGATGGGACCTTATCCGAATGTGATGGGAACTTATCCGAATGTGATGGGAACTTATCCGAATGTGATGGGACCTTATCCGAATGTGATGGGACCTTATCCAAATGTGATGGGACCTTATCCGAATGAGATGGGACCTTATCCAAATGAGATGGGACCTTATCCGAATGTGATGGGACCTTGTCCGGATGTGATGGGACCTTATCCGAATGAGATGGGACCTTATCCGAATGTGATGGGACCTTATCCGAATGTGATGGGACCGTATCCGAATGTGATGGGACCTTATCCGAATGAGATTGTGTTGACTTTTGTAATAGTCATTTTGGGAATGGTGGTGAGCTGTCAGAATTTTTTATTTATGAACGGATTGTGGATTTTCGGTGACTCAAGTTGTTTGAGTAGTGAATGATTGGTGAGATAAATTTTGGCGAGTAGTGAATTTCCAGTAGTATTTTTTTTTTTTTTTTTTTAGGAGTAAGAACGATAAACCATGGACAAGACGTCTGCAGGCGTCAAGC
>CAXITT010000351.1:732605-743003 GCA_964033795.1 Lymnaea stagnalis
CCCCCCCCCCGCCCCCCCCCCCACTTCCAACCATTAAAAAAATCTATGTATCTATCAACAAGTGTCTCTAACGCTACTAGATGTTCAGCAGCGCCATTTTATATATATAAATATATATTCAGTACCGTAAAACAAATGAAAATATTACGCAACACATGCACTTGCCGATGCGGTAACTTAAGCGCGTTATTTGGCGCAGTTTTTGAAGATTTTATTACATAATATATAATTTAAAACATGATGTTATCATATACCTCCATTCCCCCCCCCCCTAACCATCACCCCCTCACCCACCGCGCCCCCACTCCTAAAATCTCCTCGACGATGGCGGAAACACAATAAAGAAGCTCGAAGAAACCCAGGCGACCCCTGTAGAGAAATGTTGAGAACCCCCGTTTGAAAGTAGACCTAATAAACTCGTCATCAGACGCACTTCATCACTGCCTGTCAGAGATTAGCGGTGATCTCCAGCTGTCGGACCAAATGTTTCTCAAAGGATTTAAGTAAAGGCTCAACTGTCCAACACTAATTAGTTGGCATCGAAAGGTTCTCAGCCATTGGGGGGGGGGGGTAGGAAGGGCCCCCCGGCAGGTAACGTCTTCACTTATTGTGTTTAAACATTGAACACGTTTGAGGACTTTGAGAGCTCGTACACGTATCTAAGGGCCATCTAAGAAGGGCCCGATGGCAGAGCTCGTACAAGTATCTAAGGGCCATCTAAGAAGGGCCCTGTGGCAGAGCTCGTACAAGTATCTAAGGGCCATCTAAGAAGTGCCATGTGGCAGCGCTCTTACTAGCATATCTAAGGGCCATATTAGAAGAGCCATGTGGCAGAACTCTAACTAGAAAAAGATACCCACTGGGGGGTATGATGTGGAATTAAAGGATTTACTGTTTATTTTGAATCCCATGTCATCCCAGTGAGAGATTGATTCCAGTATGCCAAAGAGATGTAGCGAAAACATTCGTACAGCATCTCCGTTAGATACCATGCTCTTTTGCTTCGATACCAAGTCTGGACTTTGTTGATGGACCACTTCTGGGACTTGGTGCATTAACAAGTAATCGCTTTGCGATAGCTGCAGATTCGAGGTTTTATTAAGTTTAAATCGACACTTGACCTTTTGTATATACTTCATCTTCTGGACAACAATATAACGTCAGGCCAACCCGAGTTTCAACCCGAAGCCATTAAATAAAAATAACGCCCCTGAATGGAGCTCATCGTGCTAAAAGCCGGTCCTCCCCTCTCCCAGACACCCTCCTCCCCAACACTGCCCTCCCCACCGTCATTCCACTTCATCAAGTTCATTAAGGGCTCACCTGACAGACCCAATTTTTCACCCCCGTCCAGCATTGGACATGCGTGTGTGTGTGTGTCAGTTGGTGGGGAGAGATGTGCTCTTCGGGGTGTGAGGGTGGGGGGGGGAGAGGGCAAAGGGTGAAACTACTGTAACTTTGCCAACCACGCCAACCACCGTCTTTTTAAATGAACAACCCGTCCTCGTGCCTTCTTGCCCCGAGGGCAACTTTCTTGAGAATCCGGTCCACTGGCTTTTGCGAGATGACTCAACGTTAATGTTAATGGATAACAGCTGATCCACTGTAAGCCTTAAAGTTAGTGGATAACAGCTTGATTCACTGTAAGCCTTAAAGTTAGTGGATAACAGCTTGATTCACTGTAAGCCTTAAAGTTAGTGGATAACAGCTGATCCACTGTAAGCCTTAAAGTTAGTGGATAACAGCTTGATCCACTGTAAGCCTTAAAGTTAGTGGATAACAGCTTGATTCACTGTAAGCCTTAAAGTTAATGGATAACAGCTTGATTCACTGTAAGCCTTAAAGTTAGTGGATAACAGCTTGATTCACTGTAAGCCTTAAAGTTAATGGATAACAGCTTGATTCACTGTAAGCCTTAAAGTTAGTGGTTAACAGCTTGATTCACTGTAAGCCTTAAAGTTAATGGATCATAGTGGATCAGCTCGTCCTTTCCTTAGCACCTGGATCCCAAACCCCAATGTTATATGTTGAAACAGCTACCAACATTATGGTTCATTTACAACCTCGAGGACTGCGTTCAACCCGTGTGAAGGAAACGGTGCCACAAGGTGTCTTGGACAAGGAATCTGGGCGTTAAAGAACAGGACAGTAGACATTAGCTTACTTCCTTTAAGGAATGGCATATGATCAACATATGGTCAACTCCAGACACAGGGACGTCATTTGGGTAGGGCAGTATGGGGCATTTGACCCCCTACCCCCACCCCTCACTGAATTTGCAGGTTTTATTTAAATTGCTTATGTACTGAGGCGCCTCCAGTAATAAACAACTTAACAAACACACCAAGTTTTGGTTTTTGCCCCCCCCCCCCACCCAAAAAAAAAGAACCCAGAAATAACGCCCCTGTCCAGACACTTAAGTTTTTGAAACTGATTTATAGTTCTTTGTTGTTTCTTGGTTTGTCTTTGTCTGCTGAAGAAGGCTTTTAGCCGAAACGTTCCTCTTAACTATCTTGCCACATTTCAATATTCAACTTACCGTGTTCCACTATTTCTTACCCACCTTACAGTATCACGTAGCAGTAGTGTGATTGGAATGACGTCATAATGGGGGCTCCAGATCCGAAATCATATATGATACTTTGGTTAGTAGGAATGTTTCCAAGCACACACAAAATTAAACAAATTGAAAACTAAAATTTATAAAAAAAAAAAAAAAAAAAGTGCCATTTTTTCAAATGTTTTTAGTTCCTTTTGAATATTTTTTTTTAAAAATCATACTTCTAAATCATACTAATTAAATCACGTAGCAGTAGTGTGATTGGAAAGACGTCAAAATGGGGGCTCCAGATCCGAAATCATATATGATACTTTGGTTAGTAGGAATGTTTCCAAGCACACAAAAAATAAAACAAATTGAAAACTAAAATTTATAAAAAAAAAAAAAAAAAAAGTGCCATTTTTTCAAATGTTTTTAGTTCCTTTTGAATATTTTTTTTTAAAAATCATACTTCTAAATCATACTAATTACAAATCAAATGTAAATAGTGGGTTATAAAAGTAATGAATTGGGCAACGTGTTCCTTCTTAAGGAAATTGAGCTTTTAAAAAAAAATACATTCTATTACACATAGTCAAAGATCTTTGTACTGTGGTCGTAGCCAAGATATCGTAAAGTATGTAGTTTGTACGTACAGTAAAAAATATAATCAGAATTGTAGAAACAATAGCAAAGATATAAAATCAATTGTTGACATTATAAATAGTATACACTTAGAGTAGACATTTTAGAAGCAACCGTTGGGGGGGGGGGGGAGGTCTGAACCCATGTACAAACTCATCACCGCACCTCGGAGCACCAGACCTAAATATTTATTTTTGCGCGCCACGGCGCGATTCACTGCGAGGGAGAAAAGACGATCTGAACTAGACGATATTACATTTCAGAGATGTAGGGGGTGTGGGGTTATTCTCGCTGTCGATTAGCGGCCCTTGCTTAGCCCCTGACTTCGGGGCTTCCATTTTGGTACAGATTACATAGTGGTGTGTAAGGGGGTAGTCAAAGCTACCAAGACGTCCTTTGTTCCCATGTCCGTAGTACCAGAACACGCGTGCTTGCCAACGTCTAAACCCGTGTCAGGGGGGTCATTAGGTGCATACTGTTGTCAGACTGTTGGGAAGCCCGGGACGTCATAATTTTTTTAAAGTGTTTTTGTTTTTTTTTAATTTTCCCTTGTCGGATGTTCATGGACGAATTATTTCTTCATTTTTTAATGCAAACATTTCAAAAAACCTAGTAACACATCAGTGTGCAGCGACACGTCAGCGTGTAGCGACACGTCAGCGTGCAGCGACACGTCAGCGTGTAGCGACACATCAGTGCTTTAGACTTTAGTACTTCATTGTGCGACACATTGCACATTCTTTCGTGATTAGGTCGGATAAATATATACTCTTATTCTTTCCTTTCATGATTAGGTTGGATATATAAATAAATTTTTAAAAATGTTTCAAATACATTATATCATGTAAATTGTATGTATACTTGTATGATATGTGATGAGTGTTGATCTTGTCCTGGTGAAAGCATTTGCCGAAACGTTTCCATCTGTATTCTGCGTAACCATGACGACGGTTTAACCTTGTATCGTTTAATTTACACCAACTGTTTTAAAATGTAAAACGCTTAACTTAGAAAAAAAAAAAAATTCGGCTACTTCCTGAACTCTGTTTCAAATCAAAGTAGGGCATGCACCGTATCAAACGGTTTAACATATACAGACTATCATAAACTGACCAATCAATTCATACACAGTTAAGAAGAGACTGCGGGGTTAAAAATAAATGAAATAAAAAGAATACAAAATTCTCCCTTCCTCTCCTAAGCTCCACTTCAGCTAAGCTCAGTGGAGCTTAAAATTGTCGGCCTTGTGTGAGGATCGAATCTTAGCTCGCTCTCTCGCTCTCTCTCTCTCTCTCCCTCTCTCTGTGAGAGCTATGAAAAGAGGCGAGATGATGAGAGTGCACCGACACTCGTTAGTAGGATCGATACCACAACTGGATGGTCCTTGGATTCAGCGGTCCGCACTGACCCGAGACCTGTAAATAGAGGACATTGAAAGGGAGACGATCTTACCGTGGAGTTGATCCGATGATGGGTCAATGGAAGGATTTTTGTTCAGAGAGGGGTCAGGTCCATTACAAAATAATATGTTAATGATGCATGGGGTGGGTAGTTTTCATCATACGAGAAGACAGATGACGAGAGGAGACCACGAGCTGAGGGAAGATCATGGGATAAGATATTGTGGGCGTGGGAGATGATGGGTTGAGGGGAGATCACCGACTGTGGGAGATAAGGTGTGGAAGGGAGATCATGGGCTGGCGGGGAGATCAGGGGCTGGCCGAGAGATCAGGGGCAGGTGGGGAGATATGGAAATCTTTAGATAATTAGGATGGGAGATTTCCGAAATAGTAGAGCAAATCTGACTCGGGCGTTTAAACTTAAACATATCATATGAAACTAAGGGCTCTGGTCTAGCTGGAGTTGTTCGCTGTTTTACATACCGGTATAATTCAATGAATGTATCTAAGCACACTCTTCGGCTTCGAAAAAATTCCAACGGTTGCTAGAAGAAAAAAAAAAAGAAAAAAAGAAAAGCACCATTACAAAAAAACAAAAACAAACACAAACACTCCCCAAGTTTGTTACCATTCTCATTCACCCTCTTAAGAAATAGATGCACACAAAAAAACGAAACAGAGTGGCCAAGATTACCTGCGCATGGTTCTTACAATTTCCATCTTCACTGATCTCTATTATCTCTTTCATTTGGAAATCTCCTTTAACCCTTTGTGCTACAAAGTTAATTTACATTTTAAAAAAATATATAAATCAACACTTCGGGTCAGTGGATCTAAAGTTTTTATCCGTCGAACTCATTTCTGTAAATCTCCGTCACCATACAGCAAATGTAATTGTGTTTCTGTTGGATGGTTTGATCTTTTTCTTAACACGTATGTCGTTGGGGGGGGGGGCGGGGGCGGGGGGCAGGGGAATATGGATTTCAAGTTTAATTTGATTAAAATGATTCAGGGACCGTTATTGTGGCTTGAGAATCGCTGACACGCGGAGGTTGGCGCGGTAGCGAAACTAATCTCGAGATTTGATCTGTTAACGCCGAAGACACCACACCTGGTTTATAAAGCTCGCCTTGCCTCGGGGGCGCCAGGTGAAGGCGCCCAGCCGGGGGGGGGGGAGGGCGGTTAACAGTTGAAGGCTGAAATAAATAAACACGACCCCAGCAATAAATGGAAACAGTTGTCACGTGCTCGGAGAACGGACATCTGAAGATGAGGTCACGTGTGTCCTGTTCGAATGTCAGTCATTGGAATAGAAGCGTCATATTTATATGACACTTATTTGAAATGTCAGAGAGTTGGCATTGAGTGTCACGTGAGCGAGTGTCTCTCGAATCGGTGTCCCGTCAGTGGGTGTCACGTCAGTGGGTGTCACGTCAGTGGGTGTCACGTCAGTGTTTAAAACACGGCCAATCAGAAAAAGGCGCCGAGCATGGCGGTATAAAGTATGATTTGCTGTCTTCATTTTATGACTGAGGTGTCGGTGAAGAAAATGACGCGGATAAGTCATCAGTTTATGATGGACACATGGACACACAGACACACGGACACATGAACACACGGACACATGAACACACGGACACATGAACACACAGACACATGGACACTTGGACACATGGACACACGGACACATGAACACACAGACACATGGACACATGGGCACACAGACACATGGACACACGGACACGTCTTAACATAGCGCCATTTCTATGTTGTCAGCGTCTAAAAGTGTAAAAAATCTTGTGCAAAAGGGGGGAGGGGAGGCTTATGTCCTAAGTTAAATTGGGGAGTTCGGGTTGGGGGGGGCTAATGTACTTAGTTAAATTGGGGAGTTCGGGGGGGGGTTGCTCTTTGGTGTGACTAATCTTAATCATCTTTGGCTGTTATGAAATACAGTTGTTTTTATGATAATTTCTCCTTTTAATGTCAACCGTTTTGTTGTCTGGTCTCCAGGACATGCTCGTGTGTGGCAGCAGTCTGACCGCCCTGGCCATACGGTTCGCCGAGGAGCTCAAGACACATTTCATCGACGTGCTGGAGAGGCTGGAGGAACTGTGGATGGTGGCCAGGAACAACGAGAACTGCTGCTCGGTGAGTGGCCGCCAGGTGGGACGGTGGTTTAGTCGTAGGTGGGTGGGGGGGGTCATGGGATGGTGGCCAGGAGCTGGAGAGGCGGGAGGAACTGTGGATGGTGGCCAGGAGCAACGAGAACTGCTGCTCGGTGAGTGGCCGCCAGGTGGGACGGTGGTTTAGTCGTAGGTGGGTGGGGGGGGTCATTGGATGGTGGCCAGGAACAACGAGAACTGCTGCTCGGTGAGTGGCCGCCAGGTGGGACGGTGGTTTAGTCGTAGGTTGGGGTGTGGGTCATTGGGTGGTAGAGGTGGGTCATTGGATGGTGGGGTGGGGGTCATTGGATGGTGGGGTGTGGGTCATTGGGTGGTAGAGGTGGGTCGTTGGATGGTGGGGTGTGGGTCATTGGGTGTTAGAGGTGGGTCATTGGATGGTGGGGTGGGGGTCATTGGATGGTGGGGTGTGGGTCATTGGGTGTTAGAGGTGGGTCATTGGATGTGGTGCGGGTCATTTGGTGATGTGGTGGATAATTGGATGTTGGGTTATATGCCATTGGATGGTGGAGCGGGTCATTGGAGGGTGGTGTGTAGTCAAATGTCGGTTGTGGATTTTTGGGTGGATGGTGGATTTTTGGGGTGGGTTGTGGATTTTAAGTTGGATTCTTGTGAATTGTTGGATGGGCTGTGTGTTCATTTATTTGCAGATCTTAGTTGTTATTTTTTTAAAGATAGAGTTATTATACAAGAACGAAGTGCCAGATACGGTGCTATGTGATTGTGGAAGACTTTAAAACAGTTGTGTGCGATTTTGACAAGCATGTCAAACAGATAAGCATCACTGGGTTGGTGGGTGTGTGAGGGTGTTCTGGGATGGTGGGGTGGACGTTGATGGTTGGTGAAAACATGGCGAAATTTCATCTGAAGATAATCAGGGTAGTGTGCCGTATCCAGGTGTCACCATTAGGAATTGCACCCATCCTTATCCTTACGAGCAATGCCCCACCACGCAGTGCCCCACCACGTACACATTTGCCTCCATACAAATATTCCCCCGCCCGCAACTGTTTTTCCCCTCCATTTCCACTCCATGCATGCACTCCCACGCATATTCACTCCGCACACAACACCTCATAGACGCATTCCCCACACACACATTCCCCAGACATACACATTCCACCGACATGCACATTCCCCACAGACATACACATGCCCTAGACACATTTTCTTCCACACACTTTCCCCCTACTATATACCCCTACACACATTATCCCACACACTTCCCCCACAATATTCCCACTGACTCTCGAACTAACAATTGCGTTTTATTTTATAATTGACCTTTTGCCTTCAGATTAACAATTCATTATCACCCCCCCCCCCCCCCCCCCCCCCCCCCCCATCCCACCCCCTCCCCCAAATGTAGTCGATGTGCAGAAGTCCATCCAGAGGCGTGTACGGGGGAAGTCAGTCTCTAAACTACGGCTACCCAGCTCAGTATTACCACCCTCAACATGTGCATCCCTACCCTGGAAGTCCGAGAAGTCAGCCGCCGCCCCTGCCATCGTGCCCACCTGTAAGTAGACGTCACATTCTTGTGTCCAGCTCTGTGAGTAGATGTCAAATAATTCTTGTGTCCACCTCTGTGAATAGACGTCACATTCTTGTGTCCACCTCTGTGAGTAGAGTCACATTCTTGTGTCCACCTCTATGAGTAGATGTCACATTCTTGTGTCCACCTCTGTGAGTAGATGTCACATTCTTGTGTCCATCTCTGTGAGTAGATGTCACCTTCTTGTGTCCATTTCTGTGAGTAATGTCACCTTCTTGTGTCCACCTCTGTGAGTAGATGTCACATTCTTGTGTCCACCTCTGTGAGTAGATGTCACCTTCTTGTGTCCACCTCTGTGAGTAGATGTCACCTTCTTGTGTCCACCTCTGTGAGTAGATGTCACCTTCTTGTGTCCACCTCTGTGAGTAATGTCACCTTCTTGTGTCCACCTCTGTGAGTAGATGTCACATTCTTGTGTCCACCTCTGTGAGTAGATGTCACATTCTTGTGTCCACTTCTGTGAGTAGATGTCACATTCTTGTTTCCATCTCTGTGAGTAGATGACACATTATTGTGTCCACCTCTGTGAGTAGATGTCACATTCTTGTGTCCACCTCTGTAAGTAGAGGTCACATTCTTGTGCCCACCTCTGTGAGTAGATGTCACCTTCTTGTGTCCACCTCTGTGAGTAGATGTCACCTTCTTGTGTCCACCTCTGTGAGTAGATGTCACCTTCTTGTGTCCACCTCTGTGAGTAGATGTCACCTTCTTGTGTCCACCTCTGTGAGTAGATGTCACCTTCTTGTGTCCACCTCTGTGAGTAGATGTCACCTTCTTGTGTCCACCTCTGTGAGTAGATGTCACCTTCTTGTGTCCATCTCTGTGAGTAGACTGAACTGAATGGCGTTATCTTGTTCTCTTGGTGCAGAGCATTGTCTCTCAATAGTATGCGTACAAAACAGTGCGTACAAAATAGTGCGTACAAAACTGTGCGCCTCAATTCAATGAGACGTGTACAGAAATTATATGATATATACAACCTCTTGCTCGTGAGTTTGTATTTTTAAACAAACGGTAACGTATAAACAAAAGCAAATCAGCGAGTTGATCATGGCATTTCTCTGAGTTTTTTCCCCCATTGGTCTTGGTGCTATGAGACTTCCATCGTGGGAGAATATTAACTGGAAATCCCCCCTCTCCCCCCCCACCCCAAAGGCCTTCTAGGGATGCTCTGAAACGTCTGGCTAAAGTTCAATTTCCAATTTAAATCTGAGACGGTCATCTGGAGAGCTCTGTATCACTGTTGCAGAGATTGACCACGCCCAAAGGCAGAGATTCAGACTTCGAAGTCTGACCGTGCAGACGTCTCCCACAGAACCAGATGATGGGACAGAAGTCTGACCGTGCAGACGTCTCCCACAGAACCAGATGATGGGACAGAAGTCTGACCGTGCAGACGTCTCCCACAGAACCAGATGATGGGACAGAAGTCTGACCGTGCAGACGTCTCCCACAGAACCAGATGATGGGACAGAAGTCTGACCGTGCAGACGTCTCCCACAGAACCAGATGATGGGACAGAAGTCTGACCGTGCAGACGTCTCCCACAGAACCAGATGATGGGACAGAAGTCTGACCGTGCAGACGTCTCCCACAGAACCAGATGATGGGACAGAAGTCTGACCGTGCAGACGTCTCCCACAGAACCAGATGATGGGACAGAAGTCTGACCGTGCAGACGTCTCCCACAGAACCAGATGATGGGACAGAAGTCTGACCGTGCAGACGTCTCCCACAGAACCAGATGATGGGACAGAAGTCTGACCGTGCAGACGTCTCCCACAGAACCAGATGATGGGACAGAAGTCTGACCGTGCAGACGTCTCCCACAGAACCAGATGATGGGACAGAAGTCTGACCGTGCAGACGTCTCCCACAGAACCAGATGATGGGACAGAAGTCTGACCGTGCAGACGTCTCCCACAGAACCAGATGATGGGACAGAAGTCTGACCGTGCAGACGTCTCCCACAGAACCAGATGATGGGACAGAAGTCTGACCGTGCAGACGTCTCCCACAGAACCAGATGATGGGACAGAAGTCTGACCGTGCAGACGTCTCCCACAGAACCAGATGATG
>CAXITT010000351.1:762875-811421 GCA_964033795.1 Lymnaea stagnalis
ACCTCATTCCCCCTTCACAGACCTCATTCCCCCTTCACAGACCTCATTCCCCCTTCACAGACCTCATTCCCCCTTCACAGACCTCATTCCCCCTTCACCGACCTCATTCCCCCTTCACAGACCTCATTTCCCCTTCACAGACCTCATTCCCCCTTCACAGACCTCATTTCCCCTTCACAGACCTCATTCCCCCTTCACAGACCTCATTTCCCCTTCACAGACCTCATTACCCCTTCACAGACCTCATTACCCCTTCACAGACCTCATTCCCCCTCACAGACCTCATTCCCCCTCAAAGACCTCATGATCCCTCAGAGACCTCATGACCCCCTCACAATCTCATTACCCCTTCACATACGTTATTAACATATCACAGTCCTTATTACCCCTCACAGACCCCTTCACCCCTAAGGTAATTCATGAACCACATTGGCCCTCTCATAACCGCAAAAGCTCCCCCCCCCTCACTCAAATAATCTCACTCCCAGACCCCAATACCCCCTAATGGACCCCATTTGCCCACTCAGAGAACCGCACCTCCACAAACGTGCACACACTCCAAAGTAACAGCCAGTAGATTTATTGGTAACGGCATCTCGCCTTGATTTCGTGAACTCGGGACAGTTGCTAGGCACGCGGAGGCCATTGCTCTTAGCGGATGTCATCTTCAGTATCACGTGACGAGGCTATAATGCTCGAGGCGTTGCAAAAATAAATAGTGGAGTCTTTTTGGACGTTGTCTTGGCGTTAAAGTCAAAACGTGGCGTTAAAGTCAAACATTTCCGTAAAAGCCAACATTGACGGTAAAGTCAAACCTTCTTCGATGAGTTGTAAACTTCGCCTTTATCGGGACAAACCTGATGAGACTCAGAGAAGTAATTCGCCAAACCTTTTGAGACGATACATTTTAGATTTGCGAAATCTCATTCATGCTCTCTCCGAGGTTGTGTGCACGGGTAATTACAGGGAAAAGGGGGGGGGGCGGGAGACACCTCAGTGTCATACCTCTACCGACGCAACTATGTTATTTCTTTGCAAAAAGTACATGAACGCCGTTCCATCGCGTTCCTGCAGGACTTGAGCCCGGGCATACGCCACATGGGTGAAGAATAGACTAGACCGAAACCCCTGTCTGGCCCGGTGGTGGTATTCATGCCATCTCACTGGCGTCCATCGGAGAACCCCACTCAACATAACTGGAATACGGGGGCAACGTAGCCCCATGACCCAGCCGGCAGACGCACGTAGCACCCGAGACTGACCAGATTTTTGTGTTATTGAGACTTGACTTGAAAGTTACAAATGACGTAGAAGGATTTTAAAATTTATTTTAAAATATCTTTTCTTATCAAAATCTTCACAATCGTATTTCAGTTAGTATCGTCATGTCTGATTATGGTTTGAAAATATTGTGGCTAAAAATACAAAACAAGATAAGGTCATCTGCCAGATTTCAACTTTCTGATGTTAAAATGTGCCAGCAAGGATCTACAGCCTAACACATCGGTAATGTCAGGATGACAGTAAAAAAAAAAAAAAGGTTTATAAATGAAGAGGGAAAGAAAGATATACCCATAAATTGTATTTGGATTTATGGGCGTGGCCGGGGGGGGGGGATTCCCGTAATTTTCTTTTTTATTATGTTAGGATGACAGTAAAAAAAAAAAAAAAGGTTTATAAATGAAGAGGGAAAGAAAGATATACCCATAAATTGTATTTGGATTTATGGGCGTGGCCGGGGGGGGGGGAGTCCCGTAATTTTCAGTTTTATGATGTTTAAGACTTGTGTGGTCCGACGACCATGGTGGTCCAATTTTAACTAATGGAATTCACCCAACTTTCCCCGAGAATATAATAATAAATGTGTAGTGAATAAATCCGAGGTGGGGGCTAAGTGAAAGAAGGTAGACAACCCTCGTGGGAAGCAGGCGTGGCCAAAACACAGGACGATTGACAATTTCGTTGTAACTTAAGCATCGTCTGAATATCAACCCCCGTGTGCTGTTACTTAAGATTCCAGAAAGTACTGGGCTGGAGATTTTTGGACTTGTGGTATAATGTTGGGCGTGGGGTGGGGGGTGGGTGGGCGTGGAAGTTGATACGGTATCTCAGAGATTTCCTCCTGGTAGGGGATGGAGGAGGAGCAGGAGCCTATGCGGTAGTTTCATTCTTGCACTCCTGTTGTTGCTAAGAAAATACCCAACCCCCTCTTCGCCTCATTCCTCATCACACACCGAGTCCCTCCATGTTTATTTATCAATGCCCCCCGCCCCAACTACTACGTGATGAGTGGATGATGTATCAGCATTTCTTATCCCTCCCTCCACCCCACACACACCCCACACACCTACCAGCGACCCCCCACGACGATACCATCATCTATCATCGCATTTCCAGGAACCTCCTCCCTTCCCAGACGTTCAACTTCAACTGTTCTACAATAAGAAGTTTAGTTCCCCTAATTTTCACAAGCTCCCCCCCTCAACACTTGCAAGTCAATCGACGTCACCCACTCCTGCAGTAACATGGAAATGTTTGACGTCGCTTTGTTGGACTAAACATTGTAGCTGTAATGCGCTGGAGTCATTGCGTGTCATTAAAAAGACAAATACACCCTGTGATAATTAGTATCGGTGTTACCTGGATAAGCGGTGGCCCCTGGGTGAGCGGTGGTCCCTGGGTGAGCGGTGGTCCCTGAGTGGGCGGTGGTCCCTGGGTGAGCGGTGGTCCCTGGGTGAGCAATGGTCCCTGGGTGGGCGGTGGTCCCTGAGTGGGCGGTGGTCCCTGGGTAAGCGGTGGTCCCTGAGTGGGCGGTGGTTCCAACGCTGGTTACGCTGCAAGTACGAGTGGACAATCCTCAGTAGTAAATACGTCCTTAGATTCACCTCGACCACCTTAGTAGTCGCAGAAGCCGGTAGCAATACTCTTGGGTCATTAGGTCCATAACCAGTTGTAACAGTTCTTTGACTATACGTGTGGCATATTATCAGTGGCAACAGCCTTGCCCACGTAAAGGGCTTTATCTTATACAGTTGCAACGTCCCAAATGTAGGGTGAGGCATAGAACCATTGGAGACATCTGGCCCACATCCTGATATAATAAGTGCTGTTGTTGTTGTTTCAACTCGCCAGGTCCAGAAGTTTGAAGAGGAGAGGAGGTCAGCCCGGGGTGGTCCAGGCTCAGAGGACGGCAAAGAGAATGTTTGTGTAAGTTCATTTCAGGCTTTTCCCATGCATTCTGCCAGAGGACCAACATTTTAGCCACTCATCTGACATACATAGTCAGTCATCTAACATATATTGCCAGTCATTTGACATACATAGCCAGTCATTTGACATATATAGCCAGTCATCTGGCATACATAGCCAGTCATTTGACATATTTAGCCATTCTCTGACATATTTACCCAGGCATCTGACATATTTAGCCAGTCATCTGACATGTATCCAGTCATCTGACATATTTAGCCAGTCGTCTAACATGTTTAGCCAGTCAAGTGACAAATTTAGTCAATCATCTGACACATTTAGCCAGGCATCTGACTTATTTAGCCAGTCGAGTGACATATTTAGCCAGCCAGCCTATTTTTTTTGGCATGGTACCTACTTAGCGAGTCTAGGGGCATATTTAACCAGTCAATTACACATTTTGTCAGTTAACTTACATATTAAGTCGGTCGACCAACATATTTTGTCAGTCATTGGACATATTTTGCTACTTAACTGACATATTTGGCCAGCCAACTGACATTTCAGCGACATGATTAGACACTCAGTCACCTGACATGATTAACCAGTCAACAAACACATCTAACCAGTCGGCAAGATGTATTTAATAATCAACCGACCTACAAAGAGCTGGGCACTGTATTGTGTGGAAATATAAGTTGTTGTATTCTAGTGAACACTGAGTACCGGGTATATTCTAAGGAAATACCTTGACTCTGGCTTATTAAAATAGATATTTTCCTGTTCGAAAATGAACCATGTTAATGCCACTGATATCAAAATGGGGTCCTAATTGAAGGTGATATGAAAAGTGGATGAAATGATTAACAGCTAAAAAAATATGATACATGTTATATAATGGAAATTTGTTGAAACAAGAAAGTAGAAAGTTCATATTTAACTTATAGTTATAAGCTAATCTGAAAATGACATTGAAAGTTCTTTCTTTTATTTCAAATTTTGAACAAAGAAACAATTAATAGCATTTCTAATTTAGTGTATTTAAAGAAATATGATATTATGTATATTTTTGGCAGATTTGTCAACAAATATAAGAATCTCATTTTTTACTTTAACAGGCACTGGCTTAATCAAACGGATGTTCATCCAAGTAATGTTGCCAGCAGTTCATATTTATATAGACATGTTTTCTTGAAATTTGAAAAAGTTTAATTCTTGTTTACATTTTCCTTTTTCTTTCAAGCATGATACACCCTCTAAGAAAGGGCTAGGAAAAAAGAAAAAGGGAAGTAAGCCAACAAAGTCTCTTTCAACTTTTTCTGCTGGTAACCTCCCATTTTATCATTTTTTTACCTTTGAGTATTTGATCATGATGCAATTTAATTTTGCAAGATAAGACAAGATTCTTTATTGATCCAAATAATTGGATTTTTTTTTATTATTATGTTATACATATTCATCCTCAGCACATAAATAATGCATATTTTTAAACCAAGATAACAATTTAAACACAAGACATCTAATGTGTAGAAATCAGTCATAAATGAACTCCTTTAGTGACAATAATTACTTAATTAGTGATCAATTAGATTTGGTAATCACTGGGAACAAATAATTTTTTTATTTTTCGATCCAAACTTTAAGATTCACGCAGATTTTAGTTATTTCTGTGATGAAGTGGCTGGGATGTATCATTCCAATTTCTTTAGTTTTACAAATGGATTTTTCCTCAAATAGTTCTTCAAGCGAAGGATTTTTAGTTTGTGTGATATTACTAGCATTCTTGATTAGTCTATTAAATTGGTGTTAGACGTATACCTACACCAGAAGATAATACTGAAGTTTAGCAGGCTTTCAATTGTTGCACTGTAGAACAAATTAATAACTTGTTTGTTTACACCAAAATTGTTACAAATTTTTAAAAATACAAGTCTTTGGTTGACTTTTGTATACAGAATTTTTCCCTGTTCATGCCACATCAGCTTATTATTATAATTAATGTTAACACCTAGGTACTTATGAAACTCTACTTGTTCTGTACCGGTACTTTGATTTTTTGTTATGAGGTTTGCAGTTGGGTGATTCCTCCTCTGGAAATCGAGGGCCTATAAACATATAATAAAACTTAACATAATGCTATTTAATAAAGTTTCATATTTATTTTTTCTGTACTTTTGTCAAAACAAGTAATAAATCACTGAGAAAATTGAATTTTGGAAATGCATGTATAAAATGGACACAAGGTAAAAGAAGAACTATTTCATGAGCTGTAGTTTCAAATGTTGAGTACGTAATTATATTGTACACATTTATAATTGCAGATGATCCCCAGCGATGTCAGACCTGCCCACAAGTAGGTGCAACCGAGGATGAGGCGCTGTGCGACCACCAGATCTGTCGTCAGCGAAGGGTCCACAGCCTCGGCCAGCTGGACGTTCCTCACCTTCGTCCTCAGCACGAACTCCAGCATGACCCACAGTTGGAGAGAATGGCCTTGACCAGAGCCGTTTCTTGTTCCCCTGCATCTTCCCCTGGGCAGAAGGTGAGGCTGATCCAGTAGTGCATTTGTTTTCTTTATGAACTGCTTTCTTTAAATCAATCTATTTTCCTACTGAATGCTCTCCAGCTCAAAGTGGGCAAAAGTGAAAATAGATTCTTAAATGCTCCCAGCTGTGTTTTGCCTGAAAACAGCATTAAGTATCTTTGTTCATTACTGATGGCTGCCATTAAATGTGCCCTTTGGGTGCTCCGATGGAAGGGTCCAGGCTCATAACGACAAACATCTCATTTGTTTTTAAAAACAGCAACAAAATATCACGTCCCTTAAAACTTCCGGTACTTAAGTATGGTGCATCTATATCTATGTATTCACTCAAGGGGCCAAATTTATTTTTAAAAATTTGGGGTATAGCTTGTTATTTTATCGCCGTTAATGTTTTTTAATTTTTTATTAAACCTTATTCATTTATGGGTGCATTTATCTTTAAGTTGTGAATATTAATAAATATTTAGGAGCCAAAAAAAAAAGAATATTTTATAAACAAATCTATGGCAAAACGGAGCTACTTCCCTTTGTTTGGAAGTATAAATTAAGTATGGAAGTAGCACTGCCGTCTGGAATGAGTCAAATGGCACAAAAGCATAGGATCTTAATGGAGATGAGTGTGAATTTTTTTTATTTCTTGTTGTTGCTACTGATCTTACACTGTGGAACTCATGAGGTGACTTGTTCGATTTCAGCTAATCTACACCACTGACCAGTCGTCTATAGCCAATAGACTTCATAGTCCCAGTCATCAGCAACTTTCACAGCAGCAGCAAATGCATCACCACCATCACCACCACCATCACAATCTGAACAAAGTTGATGCTCTCCGGGAAAGGCTCACTGGAAAAACTATCAACGCCGTGCCAAAAACATCGTCAAAGTAAATTTCCACCATCATCTGCTGATTTTATTTTCTTTTAAAATGAATTGCTTTTTGTGACATTTAATTTTTTTGTCCATTTTTTTCAATGTCTTAACTCTAAGATTTTTAACATTTAATGATGTACATTATGGGAGAAACTTATTGATCTATATTTTAGCAGCCGATTTCACTCATTTTTAAAAAATAAAATTAAAAATTATTTTACCTCTGCAATATTTGTTTTATCACTAACATTTTTCTTGTTAATGCGTCCATATTTTCAATAATAAATGATCACTGAATGATTTAAATAAATTTTCAAAATGGTTTTTAAATTTTTTTTTTCTTTCTTTAAAAACTGTAGGACTTCACTCCTATCGTCTGGGTCAGACCAATCCATGGAGTGTGGCTCTCAGACTCCAATGCGGACAGATCCTATGTCTAGGCGAGCAGCCGACTCGGCAACGTATAATAGTAACTCCACTGTGTCCATGAGCAGTGACAACAACTCTCCTGGCTTGGGTAGAAAAAAAAGTGGAAGTATGCTGGACCCCCGGCTAAAAGTAAGTGGTTTGTTACACGAGTCTCTTACTTTAAACTATTTTTTTTGTACATCAATTTTCTTATTATTTACTAAATTACTAGTAACGAGTCATGAAAATTATGGATATGGATTATTTTCTTTCACATGTGGCATCATATTTTGGGGGTTATTATCCTGGCATATAACGCATGGACTACTGCAATGCTCTTATGGTGGGTCTTCCAGCTACGCTCCTGGATAAAATTCAAATAGCACAGAATAATGCGGCTCGCATTGTTCTCCGCAAACGCAAGTTTGACCATGCAAAAACACTTCTGAGAGAGCTGCACTGGCTGCCAGTGCGTGCTCGCATGGAGTACAAAATCGCAACTTTGTGCTACCGCTGCTTACATGACCTGGCGCCGTCCTATCTGAAAGAGCTGCTGACGCCTTATGTACCCACTAGAGAGCTCCGCTCATCCGATAGTGGCAAACTCTCGACACCACGTGTTTGCCTTGAGACTTACGGAAAGCGCACTTTCGCATTTGCTGGTCCAACAATTTGGAACGCCCTTCCTGTCGATCTCAGAAACAACCAGACACTGGAGTCCTTTAAAACCGATCTAAAGACACATCTATTTCGCAAACACCTTCTGGGATGATTGACAACATTAGTTTCCAGTTAATGCATAATGGCTGTGTTGCTTATGGTTGAAATGGCTAGAAAGACTTTGTCATTGTATGCTTGTACTTAGTTTTTGTAGTGTTGCGTTTGTTTTAAATGTGGTAAACTATAGATTTGTATATTGTTGACTTTGTACCGCGCTTCGAGCCTTTGGGGATGAGGCGTGTTTTTGAAATGAACTTAATTATTATTATTATATATTTCTTACCCTTTAATTCATTTATTTAAAGTTTGATGTATGTGAAGATTGAAAACTTTTAACAATAACTTTTTTAAAGAAAAGGTTTTATCAAATGAGTCTCAAACCAACCCAGAATTAAACCAGGGCAGGTAATAATTCTTCCGGTACAAATTATATACATGGCATAACATTCAGAGGGGAAATCCATGCTATTTTGTAAATATTTACCTTTGAGACCCACAGGCTGTTCAGCCATGGTAATTTTTGGACTATTACTTAGCTAGATCCACATTTTTATTTACACTCTGAAAAAAAATAAAATGGAATGATTATTTAATTTTTGTTGAACAGTGCCATAGAAGTGCCAGTTGCAGTACAGGAGACGATGGGATCTCTTCAGAGAATGATGACAATGAAGGTGTAAGTCTTCTTTAAAACAAGTTAGCTACTGAGGTAGCTATAATGAGATAGCTATACTGAGGTAGCTATACTGAGGTAGCTATACTGAGGTAGCTATAATGAGGTAGCTATAATGAGGTAGCTATAATGAGGTAGCTATACTGAGGTAGCTATACTGAGGTAGCTATACTGAGGTAGCTCTAATGAGGTAGCTATACTGATGTAGCTATAATGAGGTAGCTATAAATAAACAAAGGTAGAGAAAACTTTGACGAGGACAATACAGAAAATGTGGAAGTCCTCACTTTTTTTTTTAACAGTCTTTTGATTTACCTCTTTTTTTTAAATTATTAATTTAGTTGTTTTTTTAAATCTTTTACGTTGGTTGTTTATCACACACCCTAATTTGTTGATTCAATGGGACACTTCAGTACTTTGAACAGGCCTGCCATTTCCTGTCGACTAAATATCGATGCAAGCTAAGGTTTGCCCTCGAAGGCTTCTTAACCAAAACATCCCTTATTAGGTTTTTCTCTACTGTGTGTATAATTCTTATTGCTTCAACCTAAACACACCATTTCCCCTCCTCCCCCCCCCCCCACTCCAAGTATTTCTCTTAGCCACTGAGGGTTTAATTTAAAATTAACTTGTTTTGTTAATTTCGCTGAAGCGCTGTGTGGAAAAAAAAGGCTGATTTTCTAATGAATTAGTTAAATTGGTCTTTTTTCATTTTAAAATGGTGCTCAATGTAAGTCTTTAAATAATATTAATATCCGTTGTTTTGTTTTTTTTCCCTCATATTTGTAGAACTCTAAAAGAAATCAACACGAATCTATGAAAGGGAAACCTGGCCGTGAGTCTAAAGTGAGTACGAAACACCAATTATTCACTATTTCATTTTAAACATTCTGTGTACTGTTCGTCCAAGAGAGATGTGGGACTTGTTTCAAATAGAACATAACAGTGCTGTAACATGAGCTGTCCAACACTGACGAGGGATGTTGTTAAACAGAATTTAGGAGACACCCAAATGTGTAGAATGGCCAATTTATGTTTTTCCAACAAATCCTATATTATATTTTTTCTCATAAGTCAAGTACCTCTCATATATGCTCTATCTTTTATATATATTTTATATAATTCAGAAATCAAGAGTTAAAGAAACTATCATTCCTCGACCTCCTCTTCTTAGGCAACAATCAGGTATGATTTATTTATTTTTAAAGTTTTAAAACAAATTTCCCGGTACCAAATGTAGTGTCATAAATTGGGGTCCATTGCTTCTAAAAATAAAGGCGCCAAATCTTAATTCGTCATGAAGTAATTATTGTTTTCATTTAGTCTGTTATGAGTATGCAAAGTGGTTTGTTAAACTGCCTCATCTATTTTCTTTAGCTCCTGTGGGAAGTCCCATTTATGGCGGGCCATATCTAGGCCAGGCCAAAGTCATTGTAGACTACACGCCAGCTTCTGATGAAGAAGATTTTGTTGTGCTGAAGGTCAGTATATTCCCCTGTTAATAAAATTTTTAAATCAGTGTTCAGAAAGTAAACAAAAAAAAAAACATTGCGTTTTGTAATGCTCTCAAGCTGAGCAGGTTCAACTCATTATATTTCTGCTTTCCCTTTTTTAAACCTTTTTTTTTTTTTTTTGGTTAAAATTTTTATTTTTAAGACTATGCCCCTACCTATGCTCTTACCTTTGCCCCACCTATGCCCCTACCTATGCTCTTACCTTTGCCCCACCTATGCCCCTATCTATGCCCCCAACTATGCCTCTACCTAAGCCCCTAATTATGCCCTTACCTATGCCCCTACCTATGCCCCACCTATGCCTCTACCTAAGCCCCTAATTATGCCCTTACCTATGCCCCAATTGTTTGTTCAAGGTTTTAATACTCAACGTGTTGTTATATTTACTGTCGAAGAAAGGAGAGATGGTGAACATCATCAACATGGCCCAGTCTGGGGTGTGGAGGGGTGTGGTCAACGGGAAGAAGGGAAAGTTCCGATTCGAACATGTGGAGGTTGTGATAGAGCCCGACAAGGCATCCAACGGTCAACTGCTGTACGGGCCAAAGGACATTCCCAAGTCTGTGGAGGATTTGTTACAGAGGATAGGACTAGGGGTAGGTATTGAAAGGGTGCACAGGGAAGATGCTGTAGTGTACAGCGCTAGGTAAAAAAATAAACGGGGGTTTTTACCGTAGGCTGCGTGTAGATACAATAAGTGTCAGAGGTATGTAATGAAGCATACAGTGGTATATATTAGTGTACGTTACTTTTTATTGAGGTGTACAAAGTATGAACTGAAGTGTACAGGTGTATGGATAGAATTAGAAGAGTAGACGTAGAGCATTGATTAGGAACAAAACGTTTTTGCATGTCTGTGATTTGTCCTCGTAAATTATGATCATTAAAAAAAAACTCGTACACTTTCAGCAATTGTCAAACTTGTTTATGTTGAATGGATACGATGACCTTGACATATTCTCTGAGCTTGATGGTCATGACCTTGACACGCTTCATATCAGTGACCAGGAACAGAGAACAAAGCTCTTGTCTGCTGCTAGAGTTCTGACAGACTGGCATGGTAAATGATCCTTATAAAAATATGTTTATATTAGAGAGAGTTTGGGGTGGGGAACAGATGTCAATCTAAAATCTTGTAGAAAATTAGGGTAGCCTGGTTAGCAACACACATAGCAAAGCTCCTGTCATTTTCTGCCTAAATATACACAGAGATGAGTAATAACATACTAAAACTAAAAATAGATTTTATAAATTAAAGAAAAATATTGTAACCTCATGAGAGCAAAACTGTGGACTTTGTGCAGACCAAAGTTTGCCAGAGTTGTACATGAAACTGCATGGTTAGAGAAAATCTATTTTGTCACATGTACGATTTGATTCCTGACATCAAATGTTAAGTAAGGGGAGGGGGGGGGGGGGCAAATGTTCTTTTACTGTGCTATCATATGATCTTGTGTCCTTACAGATAAAATGAATGCTCATACGCCCACCATTGCCAGCATGGATTCTCCATCATCACGGGCAGGCAACTCTAGCTGTGATTCGGGTTGTTACACAGGTGGAGAGGGGCTGAAGCATCAGAATCGCAGACGCGGCGGCGGATTGCGCAAAACAGAAGAGACGTCTCATCAGAGCTCTAAACCTCACACTCCTTGTCGTTCTTGTGGCAAACCGAAACAGCCAAGAAAATACAGCGGACCACCGGGTGTTTCTCATTTTGCACCTGGCCAGTACCCATCACAGCATTTTGCACCAGGCCAATATCCGTCACAACATTCTCAATATGCATCTGGACACGGTTTCGAGCATTCCCCCTACTCACAAGGACACTTTCAATATGCAGGTCCCCAACAACCATTCAGTCCCTTCAACCCCGGATATTTTGGATACAACCCTCCTAGCAGCCATGGCAGTCACTACGCCCACCACTACCCACATTACACCATGTCCGCCTCTAGAACTCTGACCGAACTGAATGTGGCTGATAGCCATAACACGCCCACAAATCTAGGGACATTCACTGGCATTCAGCAAGACAGTTGTACAACGTCCCCTGTACAAAGCGGTGCGAATCTTTCCTACGGTGATAAAAAACCCGGTGTGGGGGACAGGGTTTCTCTCACGGAGGAAGACAAGGAAGTGATCGCCATAACGGGTGGAGCGATCCAGTCTAGGAAACTCTCCACTCCCATTCAGTCGCTGTCCAGCGGCTCTTCGCAGCTTGAAATTCAAAACAGTGTAGTATGCAATGCTTGTGTTCCGTCAACGGGGTGTCCTCAGTGCAATGAGAGCCTACTGTGTGAGAGCACAACATGTCTTCAGTGCGCTACGTACGCTGCATGCCCCCAGTGTTTTCCGTACAGACATTATGTCAACACAACCATGCGTTCTGACAGCAAGTCTTCCAAAATGTCATGCAGCTCAACTTGCACCCAGACGACTTGTCTCAGTCCTGACCATGATGATAGCAGCCACAGTGGAGGATCCAACCTCCTCGACTACTCCATCAGCTCTCCTGCCGTTTACCCCATGTCTAAGTCTAGCCCAAACCGGGCCCAGCAGTTTTATTTTTACCAGCAGCCATACCCTCATCCCGCCTACGGCAGGGGGCTATCCGGTATTCCAGGAAGATCAACACCATCCCAGCTGCCTTCGCCAGCACCAGCCCCGGCAGCAATGCCCAACACACCCCCCCTTACCCTGGCTCTTGCTGATCCCAGCGTAACCCAAGAAGTTTCACTAACACTTCAAGCTGATCCTCTGCCCATGCCGTCCCAAACTGACTGGGCCAACCAATCAGAGGCCACTGATGCCCCAGGAATAGCGACCCTCTACAGTCGGGGGCGGAGCCAAACCCCAGAGAAGTCTGACAGTGGTGGTTCTTCTGTGCAGCTCAAGAGTCCGACCAGGTCTTTGACGCCATTGGTGTCTACTAAGCTGAGTGCAGAAAGAATTGATCTAACACAGCTGCCCTACAGTACTGCAGTAAGCTCTTAATCTTCTGACATTTGTTGTGCTTTTTCCAATGTTTATGTTGCAATAGAAAGCTTATTAATGATAATGTCTAACAATATTTATGTTCAGATGGGAAAATGTTAAGCAAAATAATAGCATTAACATAATTTTCTTATTGTCAAAGGTATAGTTCTAAATTTTTAAAATTTAATTATGTAAAACTCTCTTTATCATGATTCTTGAGAATTGAGACATAAAATTTATTATTAGTTATCATCATGCTCTATTAAGTAATTAAAAAACGTTTTTTTTGCTTAAAATATTGTTTTAAATCAATTGAAGGAATTAAATTTAGTTAATAGACTATGTGCTTAATTTTCCATTAATATTTGTCCTCAAACTTTTCAGATTGGACACTGCGGAATCCCTCCACTGTTGGTTCAACGCTATTCAGAGGAACTCCGTCAGGATATGGAGACCATGTCATTGGTAATAGAACAGCTGAGAGAGAAACAGCTACGTGCTCAAGGGAGACCTTGTGTAAGTATTGTGAGTAAATTTCTACATGATTACTTTTAACTGTTCAGTAAATTCTGCACCTTAATTTTTTTTTTTTTTTTTTTTTTTTTTTTTTTTTTTTTTTTTTTTTTTTTTTTTTTTTTTTTTTTTTGCTGGCACCTTAATCTACACCTGAGGAATTAAATCCTTAAACAACCTGTAGAAAAAATATGGTCCCTGCAGTAACCATCCTCGAGGATACCATATCCTTGAGCCTAAAAGTTTATATGTTCTATTAGCTCGCATTTTTTAACAAATTTCTTCGTTTATTGACAGATTCAAAATGAAAGCCTCAGTGATTCTTGCAAGCACGCATGTGACTTACAAATTTCTTCAATTCAAAATTTCCTAATATCCATTGGATTGCCCATGTACTACAAGTCCCTTACTGATGGAGGAGTTCTCACCCTTGACCAGATGCTCAAATTAAAGGAAGTTGAACTGGAACAAATGACCGGGGCAGATTCTCGCCACTTGAAGAGAATATCCCACGCTCTTGAGTGGGTGCAGCTGAAACTGTCATCTCCTAATCACAAGCCTAGAGTTGCAGGAGTAACAGATAAAGTGTAGTGCAAATATTTAAATATTATAGTCGAGTGTACATAAAAATAATAAAGAATTCTTTTTTTTTGTTTTTTTTTTAATTAAAAATTATGGACTTTTTCTTTTTTTCAGATATTTTTTTTTTTGTGTTAATAAATAAAATAAAAAGTATATCAAGTTTTTAAAAAAAATATTGCTGTCAGTGGAACTCTGACAAACAGCAAATAAAATGTCTGCATATGTTTGAAAAATCCATCTTTAAATATGCATATATCTGAAGATATATGTGTAAAGCTGTAACCGACTGCCAAACACAACAAAGCCAGCTTTGCTCTACATAAAATTGTCCAATTATGTAAACATTGAATACAAAGCTACCATAGCAATTCTTATATACTATGTCTTTCATTCTGCCACCAAGCTCATCTGGCAGATCTAGAATATTTATTGTAATCCCCCATCAACACAAATGTGTAATGCCAGATTTTCAGCTGTGTTGTTGCCAAAGTTTTAAAAAAATTTTTGTAAATGTTTTTTTTTAAAGGTTTAAAATTATCTTAAATTTTCTATTGAATGTTTTTTGGTGTTTCTGTCAAAGAAATTTATTTGCTTTTTAATAACCAACTGATTATGTTTACAAACAAAATATTTAATATTTATTTATTTATTATAAAACACGTTCAAATCAGCTGCAGTAATACAATAGCTGATTCTTAAGTTTGGGGGACTGAAATAAATTTTATAACCATGAATTTGGTTATTTTCTTATATTTATTTCACCTCAATTGTTTTATATTTGATGGATGGTTCAAGTAGTCAATGTGAATCTGTGCAATATTATCCACTGGATAATCCTATCATTCTCTTTAAATACTAAATATTGAGATGAACATTGTCAAGTTTTCTCAATTTTATTCAGCTTTTGTAGAACAATTTGACATTAAATATTTTAAAATTTATATTTAGCATGCCCAGTAATAAGTACAGGAAGAAGTTAGTATGTAGGTAATCTAGGAAAATGCAATTTCAAAATGAGATATCTATCTTAAAGATGAATTGTCTGAAAATTTAAACAAATACAATATCTATAGCTCAGTTGAGGTCTTGTTATTTCACCCTTTTAATAATTGCATTTTTAAAATTCCCTGTCATTTTAACTTGAAAATTGAGCTCCTTTGACACTTAAAGTATTCTTTATTAATTTTGGTTAAATATTCAATAAAGATTTCTAAAGATGGCTTTTACTTTCGATTTACCTTGGTAAAACTTTATAATTATATACTATTGCTTTAATATTTATTTGCCAAAAAAATGTTATTTCCAACTTTCTCCCTGTATGAATTAGTTTTCACAATTGTTCACCCCTGGTTCTAGTGGGTTTTTTTGGGTTGTTTTTTTTAATAATTGATGTACATAATGAATATGGCAACAGAAAATTTAATAATCTTTACATTTCTGATTTCTTATAAACAAATAAATATTTAAAAAAACAATCTTTAGCACCAAGAAACTGGTGAATTTCAAAACTTTCTTGAACACTCTGAAATTTGCATCTTTGGTTCTCATTGCCGCATGTTTCCCATGGAATATTGTAGCTATAGTTCTCATTACATTCCTTAAAAAAAATTGTTTCTAACTTAGAAAACTAGCAATAGTGTAATGTTGCATTTTTGCACTAATTAAATTTATAATTCAATGATGTTAAACTTGTCATATTCCCCTCAATACTCTTACCTCTGTACTATACAACACTAAATGCCTTGCAGAGCGGCACCAGACACAGAGGTTTAACTTCTATTGTTGAGCCTCCGTTCTACACTAAATGCCTTGTCAGAGAGGCACAAGACACAGAGGTTTAACTGCTGTTGTTGAGCCTCAGGGTTTAACTTTGAAAATGTAACATGTTTTGCTAGTTTACATTTTTTTTTTTTACAAAGTTATAATGTAAATGCTTAACATAATTGAGAATAAAAGTTGTTGAATTATGTAATACTACCCGAGACTACAGTTAAATGGCACTGGCATCCAGTCTCATCATTGCTCTAGTTTGCTATGGATGTTATTTGTACTAGTTTGGTGTGTAGTTGATTGCTAGTGAGCAAATATTAAATGGGCCTTACTTTTACCATGTTCATAAAAGAATGCAACTACATTTTTTTTTTCTACAAGAAGGAATCTATGATAGACAAAAATGTTCTCTGGGGAAAAAGTGGACGGCAACATGAGTTTGCCTGTTAAGCAATTTAGAGGCAACTTTCCATAGCCGAACATGATGTACCAGCAGAGTTGTAGTTCTTTCATTTAATATGAAACTTTAATTTGCAGCAGTCATAAGTTATGACAATATATAGACTTATTACACTTATATTAAAGTGATATAAAGAGACCATACTATTAGTACTGTTAGTTATACGATGCCGATGTTTCTGTTGCAGAGAATGTTTTTTTGTGTGTTTTTTTTAAAAACTTAATTACATTTTAACACTGGCCCTTTTGTCCTCTTTTGTTTCTGATTTTTTAAATACATTTTTAAGGTTCTAAATAATAGTTCTCATTTTTAAATACGAACTTTAATTTCTTTAAAATATAAATGACATAATAAAAGAGAATTCCAAAAGTTGAAACACTATATTGCGATCTAGTTAAGAACGTTTAAATAGCATTTATACGATCTGATGATCAGCATTGAAAGCAGACAATCCACTTTCATCACCAGTTATTCTCACTTGTATACATTATTTACGATTGGGGTAGAGCAATTGTCATGTAACAATTCAATGATCATAAAAATTACCATTTATTTTTTTCTGTCAGTGAAAAGTCTATACCAGTGGTCGGCAAACTCATTAGTCAAAAGAGCCAAAAGTCAGCAGCAGGATGATGTTAAAAAATTTTGAGAGTGAGAGTTCTTTTCAAGAACAGTGTTTTTCGGAGTCTAACCCGATTTGTGGCCGACTAGCCGAGCGGCAATCAGGTCGCTAAAGAGCCACGATTTGTCGACCATTTGTCTATACCGATATTTAAAAGAGTCACAAAACAGGACTTGGTGGTCCTATTTTTTTGTTTTATCATGAATATTGGTAAGTTCTGTATGGTAAAAAAAACTCATCACCACCAATACAAAATATATGTATAATTAATAGATTTAAAAATAGATTGTTTGAAAAGTTTAAGAAATGCACTTTTTAAAAGGCAAATTTAGCTTTTGATGGGCTGCTACTCATAATTAAATTTTATTCACTGCTAATTTTCAAAAAATAAATTTAATCTTGCCTTGAAGATATTTGTAAAATATATGCATGCAAGGTGTCCATTTGACAGGGTACACATAATTTACAGAAATGGTTTAAAATCCTCATTTATATAAAATTATAAAAGTAAAAGGGATGCTACAAGTTAGCAGGAAATAATTTATTCAGTTAGCCTTCCATTAATTAATCAGATGTAGTGTCAGTTACTTTTTAAATTGTTGTTTTCTTCTATGAACTATGTAATTTAGTGTAAATGTAAGTAAGGCCAGTATGGGAAGATGTGTTCATCTGTTGTGGGAGGGCTTTGTTCAGAAATGTGTTGACCACGCCTACAGCAGGTTCACTTACATTGTTTACTCTCAGCAAATAAATATTTCAGCTACAACAGGAGCATTCAGTGTTTGGTTATTTTTTTTTAATATATATAATAATAATAATAATTTTTGGTCTTTGGCTGGTACCCCAGCCTAGGGCTGGTCTCACCGCGCTGTACATAAAACTATTGTCAAAAGAGACATATATTTTTTTTGTTTCTAAATTTTTTTGATTGAATTACAGGCAAGATCCATATTTTGTTTGGTTGTCCTCATGATCTTGTAGATACAGCAGAATTGTGTGATCCTAGTTTACTTAGAATTCAGTTTTAAAAGTGGCTAGTTCCCATAAAACATGCTCACAAACACATGACAAGTTTCCATTGTTTTAAACAAGTTTTTTTAATTTTGATATGTCATTGTCCATATCCTCAAAACAAATGTTTATGAACAACATGAAAGTATGTACATTACATTACACAAAAATAACATGCGTTGTTCCAATTTTTGTAGGGAGTGATAAATGAAATGCCCTCTTCATAACTAGCTAATGTCATACTTGTTAAAAAAGAAATGCCCAAAAGCACTCTGAAACTGCATACACTTTCACATGATCTCGACTAAGTTGGCAAAATGAATTAAGAAAGAGTCACAATTTGAAAAGATCCCCTGAATTGTTGTAGCCTCAAACGGTGATAGAGCACCAAAAATAACAGTTTTCAGGGCAAAACTATTTTATACTATTCGCCATCATGTAGACATTTGCTCGTCAGATTAAAATCGACAAAAAAACGTAATTTGGAAATATTTAGGGATCCATAAATTATGATAAATCAAAGATCCTCTTACCTTGAGAGATTATATTTAAAACTAGCTATAACTTTATAATCCACCAAACAATGGATGAACTTGGCATCCACGAAGTGACTTGACAAAACATACATTCAAGTAACGGGCAATGCACTTTAAAGAATCTCAATTAGTGCTTCCTCTCCCCCCCCCCCCCCGGTATATAATATATAATTAATTAATATTCAAATGTCCCACCCCCTTTTATATAGCACATATATAGCACTATACTAATCTCAATTTTCTTTCTTTTTTTAAAAATGAAAATAGTCGCAATTTAATTTCCGAAAAAAAATATTTTTTTTAAACATTATGCACCAAATGCACTTGCTTACTTTTTAAGAATCTCAGCGCAGCTATTAGGAATTTTATCTAGTGAAATCGGCTCCATCTGGTAGCATAGTGACATTGTTACATAAAGATTTATGTATTTTGATGTGTAGCCAAAGTTTAAAAAACATCAACTCTGCAACACTTTCCATTTTTTTCTTTGGTACTCTTTCATGTGGTGAAACTTTAAAGTTAAAACTGAACATTAAAAAAAAACACTGCCAGCTGAACAGCCAGGTTCTAAATTCTTGCACTTTCAATGTTCTGCAATAACGGAAAGTAAACAACGTTTTGCATTTACTCAGGTAAAAAAATAATACTTTTGGATAATTAACTCCTGGAAACATGGTTGTCGGTAGGTCTTTTGTAAGTGGATTCATGCCATGCTGTCATTAATATAAAAAAAAGCTGATGGGCATTTTGTTGCTAATGCTGTTGCAAAAGGTAAAAGTCATCACGTCATCTGAAGACTGCAGACGCTTGAAGGTCACTGCGATTTATATTCTCTCCATACAGCTAGTCCTTGCAGTGACCCCGAAGCAATATCAAGGTATTCCCTGCACAGAGTTCAAGATTCCCTTCACAGAATTCAATAAATTAGACAGCAATTAAAATAATTGAAGGCTAGGTTCAATAGCAAGGATATAACTGCTGATAACTTCAACAGGTGTAGTGCATGTTGGTATAAAGTTATCCATGGATTACATCCACGAAGGTTTTAAGATCTCTAGGTGCCAGCTGGACGGTAGGTGGACAGCTAATAGAGCAGCACAAGCCTAGGTGAGGAGTTAATCATACATGTTTTCATACAGCTGTTGTCCTATCCGAATGTATTCCTCCTTCTCCAAGGGAGTCATGGTCGCCACCATCTCTGGAGTGACATTGTTGTAAGGCACAGGGTTGGCGCCAATGAACACCATGGGACCTGCTTCGTCGTCTTCATCGCTCTCCATTTCCTCCACATCTGAAACAGCAAAAGTTTAAATAGAGGACAGCTAGAAAGGGTTTCTAGTTTTTGATAAATTAAAGTTAAGAGTACACTATCAGAAGGAGATGATTTCTACTGCTGGATAAATTTTTTTTAATATTTCTAACAAGATTTCTATATTTTCTATTCTATATTCCTAACCTTCTCCATTCTTCAGTTCTTCTAAATCTGATTCTCCACTAGAATCTGGGACCACAAGACGTGATGGTCCAGCTTTTGGCTCATGGACCAGAAGAGTTTGTAAAATATCATCAGGACCCGTGCCTCGCCCACGTTTGTCAACATCTGGAAGTTTATTCTGTGGATCAAAAAAAAAGGTGTTCTTAAATGTGTTATTGCACGACTCAAACTCTACAACCCCAAACTGCCCAAGGATCCCCTGAACTGCACAACAGATTTTCTTTTATTACACTACAGATCAATGAGAGAAAATATAACAAGCGTCTTTTTTGACATTCTCTCCTAGTAATTTATACTTCTCGAAAGGCATCATACAAGAAGCAAAAGTACTCAAGTGCCTAATTACATTCAAGTTTGCATCCAAATATTGGAGCAAGCTTGCAGCATATCATTCGGGTACACAAGATGGTAGTTTTCTGAATTTTTTTGACAGATAGAAACACAAGACAAAAAAATGTGCCATACTTCTACTATTGCTGAATCCAAAGCTGAAGTGCCGTCTATGGTGCTCTTGGTCATCCAGACGGGCTGATCTTTCTTTTCAACTTTTCCAGGATGGTCATCATCCATTGTGATGGTGACTCTGTTCTCAATGTAGCCGAAATCGACATTACGGGTGGCATCCCCACTCCAAACTGTCCTGTCGCCATCTGCAGGCTTGTGGCCAGATGCATTGTTGCGACTATTCAAAAAAAAATAATTAAAAATTTAAATAGATGCAAGACTTTCAATGTATTTGCTAGATTAAAAAACTTGTTTCTTCATTTCACAAACACACTTTATTTTCTTAATAAATATCAAATGTCATCTCCTCAGTTTTGTCATTAAAAACATTGCGACTAACTACTGAGCATATTTATTAAAATTGCTGCAAGGATTTCGAAAGATAGCATCACGACACAAGATAATAAATTTAAACTGCTACTAGTTTTTAGTTTTCAATGTCACTCATTTGAAAAGCAAATATACCCCAAAAAGATTTCTAATGGTGAATTTTTTTAAATCTTAGCATAGAAGAAAATTTCAGTAATTAAAACCCTGATCCAAGATTGATCCGTGGAGATTCATTAGAATTGCTACGTGTTTTCTTTAAAAGCTGTGTTTGCTCAGTCTGCCTTTTTTTCACTCTGTCTTTTGTTCATTTAGCCTATTGTTCATTCTACCTTTTGTTCATTTAGTCTATTGTTCATTCTACCTTTTGTTCATTTAGCCTATTGTTCATTTAGCCTATTGTTCATTCTACCTTGTGTTCATTTAGCCTATTGTTCATTCTGCCTTTTGTTCATTCTACCTTTTGTTCATTCAGCCTTTTGTTCAGTCTGCCTTTAATGCAACACGAACCAGTTTCCTAACAGCAGTAATAAACAAAAACTGAACACATACTTGATGACTTTCTTCATGTCTGTTGGCTCTGGCTCAAGCACCTCAGGAGCAAGC
Source organism: Lymnaea stagnalis (assembly GCA_964033795.1). NCBI lineage: Eukaryota > Metazoa > Mollusca > Gastropoda > Lymnaeidae > Lymnaea > Lymnaea stagnalis. Next base: position 784,200 of record CAXITT010000351.1, read on the forward strand.
TTTACATCTTCACAGACGCGCAACAGATCGTAAATAGGTTGAATCTGTTCGTTGAATTTAGCCAGCAGTGTCCGTGCATCTTGTTTCGGTACTGAACTTTCATCTTCTTCAACCTAATGACAATGTCAGCGCGCAGGTTAAAAAATCAGGAACCATATTTTTTTATATAATCAACTACAGACATTCTACCGGTGTAATGCACTTGCTCATTGGCTTTTGTACTTTCTCAAATGACTAGATGGGCTCTTGTATACATTATTAAAGTCTTTGTAAAGAATTAATTAAACGTAAAGGTGTCATGAGAATAATTCCCAGGTTGGACATCACAGTCACCACTGGCATTCATTTCATCTCACTTTTTCTCATTAACTTTTTTTTTTAAAACAGGGATTTTGAAAGAACAAATTAAGTTAAAAAAAATAATGACATAGTAAAACCAACATTGACATTTAAACAGTAACCCACTATGAGAATCTTGTTACCGTAACATTGCAGAAAGTACAGACAAGCTCTCCTGTGGACGGGTCCAGGAGCTCTCCCACCTCATAGTCTGTGTAGGTCTTGTGACAATTGGGACACTTGAAGGAAGAGCGACTGGTGTTGTCACGTTCGTCCATTTCTATTTTGCGTCGCATGTGGTCCAGTTTGTATTTTACAACATTTACGAATACGCTGAACAGAAAAAGAAATTTTTGTGACAAAATAAATTGGCATAAAAAAAAGAGACATTACAATAGTACTGGAATCAGAAGCTCTTGATCTGCCTGGTTGACCCCTTTATGAATGCACTATGTTGATCTGCAATAATAAAAATTAACATGAACCCACAAAACTAATTATGTTTATATTATAGAGGGGGGACAGACGTCGATTTGAAGTCGATTAGAAAATTAGGGCAGCCTGGTAAGTTGTATGTAGCAAAGCTCCTGTCATTTCCCACTCAAAGAAAAACAGAAATGAGTACTTACATTCTAAAATTAAACACAGGTTATATAAATTTAAGTTCAAGAAAGAAAAATATTGCAACCTCACGAAAGTACAGTAGTGGACTTTGTGCAAAATCAAGTTTACTAGGGTTTTACCGGTACATGAAACGGCGTGATAGGAGAAAATCAAGTTTACTAGGGTTTTACCGGTACATGAAACGGCGTGATAGGAGAAAATCAAGTTTACTAGGGTTTTACCGGTACATGAAACGGCGTGATAGGAGAAAATCAATTTTGTCACATGTACAATTTGATTCCTGGCATTGAATGTTAAGGGATAGCAACTTAAGCCCTATGGGCAGATGATCATTTACTGTACTACCTATAGAAGATGCATCATAAATGGATTACAAGTTACTTGTACCTATAGTTTTTATTTTACAAAGTTCAGGAAAATATAAGAAAATATTATTTTGCCCAGTCAAGAAACTGCCTGATTTATCTACTATTAACTTACAGTTAAACAATGTCATAAGCACAGCATAAACAAAAGTAACCAGTCATTTAGTAGAGCAAAAAATACAAATAACAATGGAACAAAGGTTACTGACTATTATTGGCGTATTAAGTTCTGTTGTTTCTAAAAGCAATTAGTTTTTTGTAAACCACATTATTTGGACTGATTTTTATCAGGGAGTTGCCTGAAATTAATTGATTAGTCTAAAATGCCTCAAATATTTCCAGTAATTAATCAGTATGCATAAACACACAAGTGATATTTAGCTGCACAAACAAACTTCAGTTCTGCTTCAGGAGGGTGATATTTTCTTGAACTTGGATTTTTCTGTATTTAATTTGCTGAATTAATACTTTAAAAACAAAAAACTCCCTCAAATCGTAGTAACACTGCCAGTCTTTCTCTGTATATCCCTTTTCCAGTATGGTAAAAATTTAATAAATCCAAAGATTCATATATCGTGTTAAATCAAACCTTAGTTGATCATCACAACAACAGAGCAACCATCCTGGAGACAGGATAAGATTCCTAAGAACCAGCCTTGCAGAATTTCTTTATTAACATCAATTGGGTAAAAATTAAAAATGTCGCCCTGGGGAAATTTATGTCACGATTTTTCAAATTTCTTTGGGAGATAAACATTTATAAACTGTTATAAAAATGGGAAGAACATGCAGTATAAATGTATAAATTCAAGGTATGTAGGGATCGCTTACCTGTAATTGATAAAATAGAATGTGTGCCTTGTAGTACGACCCTCTTCATCTGTTTCTACTCGCATTCGACTTTTAAGGAATTTATCAGTTTTTAACATGTTGAGAATTGATCTGATAGTCAAGAGAATAATACAGTAATATTATTTTTTTTAAAAACAACACTTATATAGCTTTAAATACATTTTAAAAGCAATGGAAATTGAACTCTTTCCTAAATTTATTATGCTTTATAAATTGTAAAATAAAAAAATACAGTTAAATACATTATTGAAAACCCAATTCATAACAACCTGAGGTGCTTCCTTTCAAATTTAAGCAATTCAGCAAGATCATCTTCTTTCACGCAAGGATGTCTAACCAACATATCAATAACAACTGCATGCTCCATTGAGTAAAATCCTCTGACGATAAGTCGAACAAGCCTCTTCAATTCTTCAGGGACAGATGTCAAGGGGGCATCAGTATCCATGGCTTGGAACCTTTATTTAATGTATTAGTTGTTTTTTTTAAATCTTATTTTGCTTACACCTAAATCACTCATCAAATTTTCCATGATAGTAGAAAGCACCCTAAGCCTAGGTCTTCTCTTTTGAAATTTGTTAGCTTACTACTTTTATAATAAACATAACAATCAATCTGGGTGTCAGTCATTATTTCAATAATTAGGCTCAGCAATACAGTTTAATTTAAAATATTTATTTGCAGCCTAAATTAAGGGGGGGGGGGTTTACTCAATGTTCAGATTTAAAATTCAAATGAAACAAACTTTTGTCAGTTACCACTGTAAGATGGACTAGCTTCAAATGGTACAAACATACGTACTTTGAAAGAAATGTAAAATATTTTCTGATTTCTATAAGCCATACGGGATATATCATCTTAAAGGGCTTGCAATAAGCTTTCCAAAAACACTAAGTTCATCTTTTTATCTTTTATCTAGAAGTGGAGTTATGATTTTATACAAAAAATAATTTTAATTTAATTTTTAAATCAAATATACTACACAATGAACAACAAAACTTTTATTCAAAATTAAAAGACTTTATTTTTTTAATAACTTTAGATGAGGGGAAAAAAAATTATTTTATAATTGCTAAGTTAAAATGAAAATTAATTGCAGTTTCTTTGGATTTTAAATAATTAGACTATATGCACTCAGTTTGTAAATCAAAACTAATATTTATATGTTAAGGAAACTTGATAAAATCCTGAAAAGAAAGTTGGAAAATAAGTAAAATATTATTATAAATGGAAGCAAACCAAAAAAAGCTTAAATGTATTTTCATTGATTGTAACATGCATTAAACCAATGCTAATATTGGTTAGTAGAAATAAGTTCTTGTTAAAAATGAATGCATGAAATTATTATTTCAAAATGGGAAAATCTACCTTCTTCTTCTTCTATATCTTAAGGGCCCTTGATCAATTTATTGATCATTTTGGCTCCTATGCATGTAGATGGGATTTTCAATGTTTCTGTGCCTGGCGTTGATTAAACAAAATTTACAATAATAGTATCAGTGATTATATGGGTAATGGTGATGTTTTGAAACACCCTTTGCATGCCACCCTTTGGAATTGTTCTTTTGAGAATTCTTGGGTAATTATTTAGGATTATAAGCTTGAAACAATTCTTTGAGAATATGTATTTTAATATCTTGTATAATAGTAGAAAATATGATAATGTGATGACTTTATTTCATACTTACAGACTTAACTATTTCCATTCCACACAGGTAAATGAATCTATAAAAATTCTTTGATGATTTGGGGGAGAAAAAAATAAATAATTTATTTAATTTGCTATTTAGATTTCTAAAACTAAAATGTAAAAATAATTATATGCACAAAAACTAAAATATTTTCAATATGGGTATTAGTGCTAAAGAAATAAAAGTATTAAAAGCTGGTTTAAAAAAAATTTAGGCCAAGGACCTACACAATAATTTTTACATAATGAAAGTAAATTGCTACCCTATTACTATTAGTCTAGCTCTATAACAAGTTAAATTCCCTTCTAAAATTTAGTAAAATAATTCATTAGCATTATAAACTACTTAGATTTGTTCGTATGTTTAGCGATACATTACTTCATAATTACTGATTTCATAGTAATAAGAATAAGTGCAATTTAATGCATCTCGAACTTTTAATCTGTTTGATCCACCCAATCCTTAGTCTTTGTATATATATATATATATATATATATATATTTTTTTTTTTAATTTTTTTTTTTGATAGGTCAAATTCAATGACTTAAATGTTGAAAATGAGGGAAATGAAAGCAATATCTCTAAATCTAAACCTCATTCTTATGAATTTACTTTTAAAAAAAGAACTATGAAAGTGATCAGAACTAAACGATTGTTTAATAAACAGCAATGGATTTTGAAAAAACAAATTGCATGAAATTCAGTAGAGTCACCAGAACACAAAAGTTGCAATGTGACAATAAATTAATATATTTATAATATTTTAATATTTCATTGCAATTCTGTAATTAATTAACAATAAATTAAACAAGAATGTAAATTAAATAGCAATCACAAGTAAAATAATAAATAATAATAATATCGCATGTAGAATGAGTCATGACTTTAACACACTTACCCACCAGCTTTGCAAACACTCAAACAGCCTATGATAGCGGCATCACTTAGTAAGTTATAGTGATGTGTGCAGAAACAGATCAATACAACGCTGATAACGAACACTCTGTTTATTTATTCAAATTATGATGATGCCTGGGGTTGTTTAACTAATAATAAAACCCGTCTTCAAAAAATAGGTCACGTTTTTTAGTTATTTTACGACCTGTGCAAAACAATGAGTGAACGAATATCAATATGCCTATATACAACTAATCAAATCAAATTATGAAATGGGTTCCATTCAATTCATTCATGATTCATTTCCATTCATTAAGTTAACACACAAAAAAACATTCAGATCATTCATTATTGAATAAAAAAACAAGACCTCTAATGCCTCTTCTTAATCTTAGTCTTTCTTATGCAGGAGTCTAGCCCTGACCTGGGCAAGACTTGGCAGGCAACTGAGTTTGGTGAACTTTACTTGTCTTGGCTCAGCTAGTGACTCTAGTCAGTAGTCAATCATAATCAAGCCCAACTCAATCAAACTGAACTCCAAGTGACTTTTAATTTTAAGCTTATTTTAAAATTTACTGTTTAAAAATAATACTTTGGTAAACATAAAAAATTCCCCCGTTTGTTTGAAATTTATCATTCGTCTACTACACAAATATGCATTCAATATAATGATTGTGGAGAGTGCTAATTGTATTTGTGTAATGCCGATACTTAATGTTTAGCAAGGGGTGCGCCATTTTACCGGAAGAAACAAAATATCGCCCTGAGGTATCAGATACCGGGTACATATTCAGTTATATAGTTATAATAATCAGTTACCAAGCCTATATGATACATTTTAATTTACTTATTTCTGCAGCAGAAATGCTCCTTAAACTACAATTTTTTTTATTTTTTACGATTTTTTAATTAAACTTTTGAATTTTTATTGTATTTGTTTGCGAAGTAAATATTAATGTAGTCGAACTCAAGTTGTATCGTCTATTTATTATTTATTTATGAAGAATTATAGATCTCTCTCAAACAAGATTTTCACTCTTTCATTGGCAGAAAATATATTAGGTCGGATACCCACACAAACATTTTATCAATACAAAATCTGCTAAGTCAACGGGTGCCCTGGTGCCGGGGTGGGTTGTCATTACATGTTTGTTAATTAGACTTATTCTTATTCAGCGTGACTTATTTATTAATATTTTATTTTAAAATCCTGACAATGATAACGTTTATAAGTTTTTATTAACAATTTGGTAAATTTTAAGGACCATGCCACATTTTTATCGAATTTCAAGAATGTATCCCTAAATCGATCCCTATATTATATATGAATATATGCCATGCCTAACCCTAAAGCCTAAATCGATCGCTTTGCCTAACCTGAACCCTAAATCGATTCCTCAACCTAACCTAAACCCTAATTCACTGCAACTATAATAAACACACAAAAAGAGCCATGACATCCCTCCTTAATATCAGCCAACAATTTTATGCCTATAAATTATAAACTTAACTGTAATATATTTTCATCCCAAAAACGATAAGTAGACTAAGATTATAAGATTAATAAAATAGTGTCGACGACAGTGACTTCAGTCATCCAGACTCAGTAAGAGACGTTGTGAACCTTTGTCATTGTGTCTGTCATAACTACTAAGCTATTATTAATTAAACGTCAATTAAACTCCCCACATAACTAACTTTACTTATCATCTTTATGATATTGATAACCTAATCAGTATCAGTGACTCAATGCAATGATAATCATTAATTCAAATTTTCTTTGTCACACTTTGAGTTTGACTTTGGCATTGTTATATTTTTTATGTGTCCAGTGTCCGCTCAGTGAAGGAAAATCTTTGTGAATATCTTAAACTTACTCTTACAGAAAGATTATTTCTGTGAGTACTGTGACTTCTCATTAAATTTAAACTACATATTACCCTTTCTAGCGTTAATCAGTTAGGGGCTATCCATAAATGATATCACACAAATTTTGCCCCCTCCCCACATCATGACAAAAAGGTAGCCCCCCCCAAAAATAACATCACAAATCTCTGTAACCCCCCCCCCCCCATAAAAATTCTCAGTGTCCACTGATCCACTGCTGTCCTTGACAAACCNCCAAGAAGAAAACGTCCTCCCCCCCCCCCCCCTCCTTTTGAATTTGCAGATTTTATTTAAATTGCAATGTACAGTGGCACCTCCAGTAATAAACAACTTAAAGAAAGAAAACTATGACCACTAAATTATTTAATTATTTTCATCTTTTAAGTATTATTTCAATAAAATTTATACAGTGTGTGTGGAGGAGGGGGAATGTTTGAAATGGAGTGGGCCAGCAGCGCTGCAAAAAGGTTAAGAATCCCTGCCCTACAGCATTTACTAAGATCAACATCTCACCCCCAGGGTCGACATTTTTGTCGTCCTCTCCCACTTCACGTGGTAACCTAATTCTATGACTCCCGTCTCCACATTTTGAACACAAATTCTATCGACTCTCATAGGCACTACACCCCGATTCTCCTCATCTGTGGCGGCCTGTAACTTGATAAGAGGGCATTTTTGGACCTCGCATACCTATACTGATTCTTTCAGAGATCATAGTTTAAAAATAAAATAATTATAACTGTTGTATAAAGGAATAATGCTAAAATGCTAAAAATGTATGTGATTTGGGGCTTATTAATTATTATATTAATCTTTATTATAATATTCCACTTTTCATGTGACATCACATTGCTCAAGCCACCCCCACCCCACCCTCCTCACATATCGTCACAAAAATGTGACCCCCCCTTTCCCTCCGCCTAGACGCGTGACGTCATTTATGGATGGCCCCTTACTTGCCTTGCTTGATTCTCTTTCTTGGGACTTTGGCTTAGTTTTTAGGAAGTCTAAAGTCACACAATCTTAAGTTTTATTTTTAAGGGTCATAAATTCAATTTGTGAATGAATAGGCCTACTCAAATCAAGCCTACTCAACTGTCAAAACTCAATCAATGTTAATTAATATCAATAGGCCTAATAAAAACTAGTTGAGTAGGCCTAATACATATTGTCCAAAGGAAATAGCTTACTGGTACAGATTTTGTAAATGTCTGTTTTGATAGGAAGCAAATGGTTTAATGTAAAACAATTTTATTAAACTATCTTTTCATTTGGCCCATCGAAGGATATAATAAAAAAATTAATTTGATTTTGTTTTTAATGATGAATAATTAACTCTCATTTAATTTTTTATTTTATTTTCAGATCAGTCAATTCAAAGTCAAAACAAGAATCAGAACAGTGAGCTGCTCTGACTATATAGTTAGCTAACATATAAACGATAAGGTACAGAGAGAGTAGATCACAAAGTTAGTAAAGGACCATCCATAAATAACACTATTTTTGACAATTTTACACCACATCATCACAAATTCATCACATTTTTAAGACACCTGAATTATATATTGCAGACCTGTTACTCTTACGATTTTGGCATACAATCTATGATTTTGAGGTGTATAGCCTACATTATATTATATATACTGTATGTTTCTATTTTTACTATTAATAATTAAGATAATGTATTGAACGATTTTGTGATGATATTGTATGATTTTGAAGGTAAACAAGTCTGATATTGAAACAAATTCCTGAACCCCACTCTATGTGTGCGCCATTTAAGGATGGCCTCTAAGCCTAAGCTTACAGTTCTTTAATTATCTTTTTTAACCATTGAAAAAGTTAAGACACTATTTTGTTTTCTAATCATTTGCTAGGGCAGGATGTTTTTCATGCCCTAATGTTAATGTAATGCCATTTCCAATACAGTCTTAGGTCTTTGGGGGCATTGAGGAATAAGTAGTTGACTCTAGTCGAAAGCTAAAACTAAAAAAAACAAGATTTAATTATCAATACAAAAGTAAATATAGGTCTAAGTAATTCAACACTTAAGACTAGACTGAAGACTCAAACTTGAGCCAAAAAAAATTAAAAAGATCATGGTATTAATAAAATAGGAAATAAATGTTCCTGTCCACAATTTTAGAAACATGATTCTTGAAACCAGGTTAGATAATAAATGAAGTAAGGGAAGTCATGTTTTGAGGAGCTGGGAAACTTATCCTCTTGTGAACAAGCAAGAAGAGGTTGGACTTTCAAGTGGGCTGCTCCAGCCTACTTAATTGTGGAGCTGATTACAAATCAGCAATTCCAATGATGCAGTGAAAAGGCTTAAGGCTTTACCTTCCCTTTCTTTATGTTTTGAGTACTTATAGTTTTTTGTTTTTTTTGTGTGTTATTTTCCATGTTTTATTTAAACACAAATGCAGTCATATTTCTGAAATTTTCTTTAATTGAGTTCCTGTGAGGATAAAGTCATGCACAGTGTGCACAGAATAGTCCTGAATAGTATAATTATGACAATGGGAATCCACAGTAAATAATCTAATTATGACAATGTGAATCGACAGACATGATTTGTGCATTGGTCTTCTGCTTCCCTGCAGTGGTAGTGGAAACAGCGTTTTTGGCCCATTCAACTTGATGTTATTTATATTTTGGATGTTTTATATGTATATGATGATAAAAGAATTATTTCTATGACTTACTGAAGATTTATTTTATCATCTACTATTAGAATGGCTTCTCCAGTAGCAGAAAATATACCAGACAGGTTGATGAATGATGTATGGGAAGTCATGCACTTGGTTGCAACAATGGATCTCACATCATCCACATCACGTTTGTATTTTAGTACCATTACTGTAATGCCCCCCACTCCCCCATAAAAATATTTAAATGTTAGGGTTGTTTCACTTAAAAAATATTATTATTCAATTTTAATTAATTCCCATGTGATAAGTAGTTCAGACTGAATGCACTGGGAAGAAAATTGTGATTTGCTGGCTCGCTCAAACCTTTAATGGTTCTAATTTTTACTTAACTGGCTTCAAGTACAATTAAAATTTGGGGCCAAAGCTTATAATGTACTGTGACGAGCTTTCAATTCCATTCTCCTTTCATTTAATTTCAGGTTCTAGAAATGACTTTCAGTTTGAATGTGATGGGGATGAAGATCTTGATTCAGAAAGGAAGAAGATGGCTGAAACACTGGTTAAAATGGGTGATTCCATGGCAGAAAGATATAACAAACAATCAGGTTTGTCAAGTTTTGTCCGTTCTTAAAAAGTGCTCAAAGTCAAAATAAGCTACTAGCACAAATATTTGGTTGCTTTGCAATTAATTGAAAAAAAATTAAAACAAAGCTTACGTTGAGATATTACCAAATATGTAATTTAATTCCTTTGGAACAAAACTAATGTAGTTTACCAGACATGAAGTTGTTCCATGTTGATTTTTAAAAAAAAATGGTTTATTATTTTTTTTTACAATTTACAGATGAAGATATTCTTGTTCAGGAGATTTCTGATTATCTTGGAAAAAAAGCTGATGAAATAAATTCTCTACTAGGTAATTCATTCATGCTCAATAAATTGTTTCATCAGATTTTTTATTGGCGCTTTATGAAAAATGGAATTGTGGAAAATACAAATTATTCATTCGATTTATTATACCACATTAAAATGAAAAGATCATGATATATACTAAATTCTTTACTTAATATTTTGCGTTTAAACTAATGTCCTCCACAAAGGAAGAATTATCTTTAAACACATTTGTATCTTTTATTCAATAATTCTTTTAAAGGTCAATTTTTTTTGGTGGCACGCTTTCCACGCTTACCACTAAGGGCTGATCACAGACCTGTTTATTCTTGACGTACAATGTACGCTTTTGAGGTGTATACATCATATTTTTTTATATATGTTTATTTTTTTACTATTAAGATAATTTATTGAACAAGTTTGTGATGCTATTGTACGATTTTAAGAGATGGAGGGTAAACAGGTCTGTGGTCAGCCAGTTGAACTTAGAAAGCTGCTGAAAAACTGAGCAATGTGAATAGAGAGTTGCCACCCATGGTTGTAAAAAAATCATGGTGAACATAATGGCGAGAATAGTGATCCAAAGGGTTTGGGAAAGTTTTTTATACTACACTCCCTCTCCCACTCTGTACCAGGTAAACTTTAAGAAAGATCCCTTTTGAAGCTTTTAAAAAAATCAATCTAATACAATAATCTTGAATTTAATTACAGCATGGCAATTAATAAGCCAAAATATACTAAAGATTTTCTTCTAGACTAAAATCCAATTGAAATTTTCCTATTTAGGACCAGGATTTACTAAATTTGATCCCAGGAATGTGATTTACAAGGTAAAAACCTATAATTTAAAAGTATAGAATTTATCTGTTCCTGGCTGATATTATTTCTGAATTTCCATTTTTTAAATGCATGCTTTCTCAGATATTCAAACATATTGTCTTCGAATCTCAAAATGGCCTATCATCAATGATAGTGGGAAATGAGTGAAGACACTCTTGCCAATTTTTTTTTTAAAGTGGGAATAACAAAAAATGACATCGCCTTTAAGTTTGAATAATTACAAGTACGGTACTTCACTTTCACTTAGTATTTTCTGCATTTCCTCAGCTTTGTGCACCAACGATACATTTCTCATTCAACAGCCTCTTAATTGTTTCTGTGCAAGAAATCTATAAATGATGGGTTAAAAAAAATAGCAATGCATCTAGGTTTTCATAATGTATAATATTTTTAAAAATTGACTTTTGTGTTAATTTTTTCAGACTCCTGTTTGGGGCAGTATATATGGCGCTTTCAAGTCAAAACTTGAGCAATTTTTGGGATTTGATGACATTTCCGATCAAACTCAAATAGCGCTGGTCTCGTCAGTAACAAAAGGTGTGGCCAAAAGCTTCCAAGAATCGTCTTCCCAATCTGTGAATCTGGTCACAACTCTCTCTACTTATTACATCACTGAGAAATACGGACAGAAGCTTAAGGACTTTAGAAGTCTAGTAAGTACTTTTGAAATGAGTACTGTACAGTAGTATCAGACTTACCATCTCCTAACTTGGTGTATATCTCAATTGACTTACATTTCTCCATCACTCCCAACAATAGCCTGCCGCATCGGGCCTTGTGTATTATGTATCTTGTAATTGCCAACTTGTCTATACAGAGCATCACATCCAACTTTTTAACAAGTAAAAAAAAATTATGTGAGGCCTAAAGAATGGAACCTAAATGTTGTGATAAATTTGAAGGCAGAATGGAAATCTATGAGACAGAACAATTGTTTGTCCTCCCTCAGTCTACTGTGTGAACAATGACTTAAGATGAACAGCCAATATCTTTGTTGTTAGAAAAAAGTAATTGGGTAAATCCTAAAAATAAATTACTTATTGAAGTTGTGGGCTGTTTTTAAAAAAAAAAATATCTATGTTCAAAGATAAAATAGTTTTAATTTACCAATACACAGTTTTGTATTTGTACATTTACGACTGTATCAATGAAACTAATAATCTGATTAGTATGGAAATCTTGACCTCAGCTCATTCAAACAATACCAGAACCAGCCATGTGGTAACTTTAGGGCACTACTGTATTCAAGTATTTCAAGTAGACCAAGGACATACTGTTTATCAGGGTGTTTTGATCTAAATTAAAAGTATTAATTAAAATTTTTAAAATAAAATAAGTTTTCTGGGCCCCATGGAAAGTTTTGAAATATGGTAATAAGTGGGTTGGACTAAGATTTAGAAGACATATATTTTAATAGTAAGTAAAAAAATGTTTTTCCTGCCTCAAGTCCTATTTATTTTAAAGGGATGATAATTTTTTTTCCTTAAGTTGTTGTACATAAATGGATTTTATCTGCTGAAGAATCCTTTTAGCCACATTTTTCATTTGTCTTCAGTAGAACTTCCACCCACTTCATTACATTTACAGTTCTAAAAGTAAGCAGCACCACTAAGGATTATTGATGTAATAAAACTCATTTGTCATTTGGTATGCCTTAAAATTAAGTTTGTACTAGTTCAATGCTTCTTCTTCCTCCATGTTAAAATTTTAAATTTACTTTATTTCAGGCGCCACTTCAGTGAAATTCTGAACAAGGGAACAAAACGTCTTGAAGTTTATTAGTATTAGGGAATAAATATTCAGTCAGTGAAAGGCTAGTCACATATTTAGGATAAGTTACAAAAGACAAAAAAAAAAAAAGCCTTACACATTTTACATTTTTTTATAGCTTCTCTTTCACATTAAAAAAATCTTTATATTCAGTTTTACTTTACTGGTATATTCTATTAATAAGCACATGTTTTTGATTTTTCTGAAAAACTGATTTTAAGCAGTACCAGATGAACATTGACCCATTTTTAAGGAAAGCGATATTTGACATTACTGGAGACCCACCGGGTACTTGTATTTTAATATTTTCGTAAGGTGTGACTATTACTTAATTATTTCTTTTAGAACTTTGTTTCAATGTTAACCACAGGTTTGTTAGAGCTATTGTTGACTATTACTGACAAACCACCTCATTGAACAGTTCAGAGATATTTTTACATACGTTTTTATTAACAAATTTATTAAAAATGAGAATTTGTAATTGTAAATAACGTTTTGATTCAACTTTTCTACCAAATGCTGTGTGAAAATATCTCATTTTTAAATCCTTTATTATGTATCAATTTTGCTTTTGTTTGTGGTTGGCTGGCAAAATCTTGGGATGGCTAATAGACCCACTTCCCGTCAACCTACTGAGCTAAAACTTGACACATAGACTTAGACTCGATGCTGATGACAACACATTCTATCAAATTCTCAACCCAAACCCCAAAAATTGGGTTTTCCTGTTTTTCAAGGAAAGATGGAAATATGATGACACTGATTTCATGAAATAAAATTCCCAATAAATGCACTTAATGGGATCCTTACCAAAAAAAAATAGCATGTGTGATGTTTGGTACGTAATATTTTCTTTTGCTTTTCTGAAATGGTGAAATAAATCTGTGGTGTATAAGCGGGTGGGTCATTAGAATATTGATATAATATAGGGGGGGGGGGGGGGGGGGGGGGGGGGGAGCACTTTTTGGGATTCTAATGAGTTTCTGTGCCTCTGAGATGAATCTTTGTCTGTGACCTATTTAACATTTGCGAGGGTTTGTTGCTTTTGTACAATCCTATCACTATCAGCACTTTGAGATTGCAAGCATGGTTAAAAATTTCTAATGTTGAAAAAAAATGGATATTTGAATCATAAGTATTGTATTAATAAATTGACTTAGCAAGTTTTGTCATCTTTTGAAATACCTGTGTGCCATATTACCTTATATTATATAAGAATGATAATATCACATGGAATCGTTGGATTCCAACTTCCATTGCTCAAGTAAATGAATGCTGCAGTTATATTTTGGATATTTTTTGCTTTAATGAATGCACATTAACTTAATTCATTAATGTGATATAGTGTTAATAATGACAACAGTTTTGTTGTCCAAGGTTAATTCCATAAGTAATAAGATGTTATCAGGAAGAGAATAACTATATTTTTTTAAAGATACTATTTAATAAAAATGTAAGGGTTTCACCTATGTGCCTTGATAATAATTTGCTCTTAATGACTAATCTGTTGAACTTTTGACTGTTTAAATTTAAACCAATAAAAAAGATAACTTTTTATTGATGTGTTATGACACATTTCTTTTGTTTGTAAGAAAATAAAGTGTGTTGCTTGAAAGTTTAAAACGGATTGATTGGAGTTAGATTTGGTGCTCAATTCAATAATCATTAATGTTCATTTGGAACTATAAATCCTGGTGACCCAAATGTGTGTACTCTGTCTATACCGGTACCTGAAGTTTTGAAAGTATATGTAATTAAATATGAGCAGGTATCCTTAAATTGCTGTCTTGTTTAACTGTAGTTCGTACAAGGAACTTGGTTTGGGAAGTAGGGTTTTGGTCAATAATTTGAGTTTCAATATGATTTTTTTGTGGATCTCCTATCACTACAATCAGTACGGTACAAAGAGTATAATCTACTTCATATCTTGATAAAATATTTTCTTGATCTCTGTCCATTACTGAAAGATTCATTTAATTTATTGAGAATCTTTGTTGGCTAAAATCCTTAAACTACTATAGTGGTCGCCCTATAATAATAATTTGCCTGGTAAAAATAATCTTTGTGATTAGTAAGCTGTTCTGCTAGTCTGAATTGTGAGAAAGAAAAAAAACATAACATTTTGTCCCAAACTATACTGAACTCATTATATATTTTGAATGACCATTTTTTTCCAATATTGAAGAAACGCCTCAGAACACATGAATATATCGTGTTCATGGATGATACCAGATTTAGTTGAACAAGAAAAGAGATGCAATCTCACATTACATTTATGTCAATCACAAATCCTGTGTATGTGCTTTTTGTATCAATTTCATATTTGTTTCAACCGTTGCCCTTGAAAGGCTACCCTAGCTGTCTTTTGTAGATTTCAGACTTTTAGTACGGTAAATGAAAAAACATGTGGTTTAATGTAATTTTGATTTGAAACTGTTTTGAATTTAAAGAATATGCTCGATACATCAGATGATCTATCCAAACAACATCATGAACAATGCACAAAATATATTAAAGTAAAAAGTTCATCCTTTATTAAATCCACCATCAAAATTGACATCAGGATAACTCTATGTTACATTCATAATGGTAAGAAATATAAATAACTTCAACATGACCGTAATATTTTGTGCTAATACTGTACATAAAACAACAAGGGGGTAGAGGGTAGGTACTTTCCAGTATTTCTCAAGTAGGTTACTTCAAATTTATTTATTTTGTATTAACTGAAGGAAGTTGTTGAAATGTTTGTAAACTTTGCAAAACCTCCTGTTCAACTGCTGGTAAATGCAAATGATGACAAAATACAAAACTTGTATATCTTCAAATTAAGTTGTTAATGCTAGTAAAAAGAATTTGGGAATGGTCTTCTCAATGGAGAACACACAAAAAAGTGTTTAAAATGAATACAAGGGAAATATATTAAAATTAAAGGGCAGAATAAAATGCAATGCGAACATCTAACAAGTGCATGTAATTTAACTCAACTTGAAATAACCAGTTTATTAATTTTACATCTTAAAATCTATTTACAAAATATACATTAAATTATATTTATATGTGTATATAAAGCCATTTCTCTGTAAGCTAAGAAAAAATTACATATTAAATTTTTGAGCACTTTTCACACATTCTAAATTTTAAGTTAAGTCTAGCTCATAATTAAATCTCAACATCCTTTTCGTAAGCTAATTTTTAAAAAAAACAATACGATACCTTTCCTGGAAACATGAGTTGTAAGACAATATTAAAAAAAAAACGGTTGTCAAAGTAAGAAAATAATCAACTATAATTTTTAAATGACTCTTTCCCCCCCCCCCCACTCTTTAAATAAATTTTAAAAAATTAAATACATTCATGCAAAGCACAAATGCTTTAAACAAAAAAAATAGTCATGACTTTTTACAAAATGCTGCCAATCGAGGTCATTTCTTATTTATTAAAAGCTTTAAGTGTGCTTAATTATACAAATTAATCAAAGTATTTCACCTGTGTTTTTTATTTCAATGCATGAGAACCTTTGAACAAAAGGCATTTGTAACCCTTGAGTTCTTATAAATGATATTGTCTGATACCATTGATTAGCTTTATAGGAGAGTACACTGAAAATAAAAACTTCTGTGAGGAACATTTTATGAACACAGCCATAGTTATGTGCCAGCTGGATCACAGATATATGTGAAATGTAACATGCTTTATAACTGAAACTCTCTTTGAGGAAATCTATCACAAAAATGAACATTTATTATTACCCATTAGTGGCCGCACACCTAGCATGAACATGAAGCAAACTCTAGCCAGGATATCAAACACTACAAATTAGAAATTATATGAACCAAATTAAAAAACTTTTTATATTTAGCCTTTGACATATAAATAGAAATCAGTTATTCCACTCACTTGTGACATTTAAACAAAATTTAATGAGATCAAATTCAACATGTTTGCAGTTAACGTGTACATTTGGATGGTGACATGCAATGATAAGATGACAGACTAGAGTTTACCGTGAGCAACAGTATTTTAACAGCTCGATTGTGGCTGAACAGCAACTAAAACATTATTCTTAACCTATCATCTAATGCTCTTCTAAAAAATGCATGGCTCTGCAGTAACCCCTCAATAACGTCAACGATGATCAAATCATGACTACTCAAAACACTTTGGCTATAGCGATAGCAATCTTTTCAGTTAATATTAATTGATGTCACAAAAAAATTTAGAACTGAGCATATGTTGTTTTTTTTTCTCCAGCAGATGTTTGAAATAGAAACATAAAAGATTGTCCAAATACTTTTACAGATCTAAAAAAAAAACCACACAAATGTGTAACACAAAATCCAATTAAAATCCTGGGATATAGGTAAACAGCTCTGTAATACAAAAATCTTATCATAGTACTTCTTGTATATGTAACTAACAATCCTGGTATACATTCATAGCACGACGTGCATTCACAGGGATTCACCAACCAAATATTGATTTACTCCATTAATTTGACGACTAACAAATGTCAAAAAAAAAAAAAAATAAATAATAATATTCTTTAAATAATCTTAATCCAGCTTTATGTTTTCTTTTAAAAGACAATCTAAATCAATTTTTCAAATCAGTTGGAAAATCCCTTATTAAATTGTTTCAAATAAACCCAGGAGAAACAAAACATTAAGTGCCAATTACCCAGACAATGATGGACAGTAGACAGTATGCTTAAAACAAGGCTGTATTTTCTAATACAGAAGACCACATTCTTTAAAGAGCTGAACATTTGGATGAAGCTTGTAAATTTTGTAAGTAAGTCATCAAATAAGTAAAGAAAAACTGTACACTGTATATTTTTTACATTTTGTTTGATTAACAAACAAATTACCATTCGCCTAAGCATAAATCTAAAAGAAGAAAAAAAAAGTTTTATAAAAAGAAAATAGAAGATTGACATTTTTTTTTTAAAGATTAAAAATACTTAGGAAATCGGATCTGGACTCAAATTGTTGTCATGAATAAGCATCATCCACTTTCATCACAGCCTGTGAGCCAAAGTCAAGCTGGAGCTTGTCGGAGCTCATCACAATACTGTTTTGCCGACTTAATTCCAACATGCCACCCAGGATATCTGTAGAAAAAAACAAAAACTCAGTCACAACATGCCAACTGTTACAACCCATGCACATTGTATCTATGACATGAGAGTTCTTTCTTCCTACTGTACTCCAGAAAGCCATCACATTCTTCTCTGAACGATTTCTGACAAAGCATAGAATGCTTTTCTTTTTTGTAAGTAAAAAATTTGTTGGAAAATAAAAATGCCCCCATGGCAACACAATACCTAAGTTGTTGGTTTTTTTAAAGCAGAAGCGCCATTCTGAAATAATTTATTGTGGACTAAGGCAGCAAAACCAGTAGCCAGCGGCCAAAAGTTGTCTCTGTTTGACATGACTGGCACTACTACTCGTTTTTTTAAAGTTATCCTCTCATAAATGAGATTTCATACAAACTATTATATTTATGCCACAGGGCACTGAATGACCTTAGATTAAATCTCCAGGGAGAAAAAAAAAATGAAGTCTTCATCACTGTGATGCTGGGCATCAACTTCCTTATTTCAATATCATCACAACAAATATCTGTGGCATCAACAAAACAGGTAGGATTAAAAAGGGGTCTATATCTTGAGTATTTCATAAGAGAATCACATTGTATAAGGTGACCATTCATACTGATTTTACCAGGACAACACTGTTATTTTAAATTTTTTCATTGCTTGACAAGAGCTAAAAAGACAGTGAAGTTTAAAACTGCAATTTTTTAAAATTTAAATTTTAAAAAGATCAAGTATCTCATTCTGATATCTAAGCTTAAATAAATGATACATTTTAAATAAATATAATGTATCCAAACTGGCATATCCAGAAAGTGCTCCGACTTAGTAACTGAATTCACTTTCCTGAAATCAGTGCAAAACCTGTAAGTTTTGTCAGGCTTTGGGACTAAAATGCATGGAAAATTCAAATTACTAGAGCTTGGCTCAGTGATATCATTTTCAAGCATGTATTTTTATTTCAGACCGGATTATTTCAAGTTTTTCCAGATTTTTAAAAAAAAAGAATGCCATATTAACAGATTCTCCATGTCATCACATATCATTGTAAAAAAACAATTACATGTGTTCATTTATTTTTGGACACCCATGGCGGCAAAACAATGCTCACTGACAGAAGAGCTCTCCATGTCATCGCAAATAATTGTTTAGTTTTGGAAACCCATGGCGCAAAATTTTTTTTTTCTTGTCCTGGTTTAAAATTGGAACACGTTCAATGTAAAACGCCCTGATTTTACATTAGAAAGAAATGGTCACTTTAACATTGTGGGATATATAGTTTTAAAAAGATATATCATTGTTGAGTTTAAGGTGCTCAGAATGATACACATTGCAAAACAGATTTGTGATATTAACCTTTAAATTATTGAAAAGTTAGATGATGAGACATTCTTGTACCACACATTTTAGAAATATTATTCACTTGAGCAAATGTTATGTCAGGGGATAACTACTCGCTACAGCCAGCTTAACTCTTTGCATCTTTTATAGAATAATCAGCTATATTGTTGTTGTTTTTATCCCATTTAGTTTCCAATTACTTTTAATCTAAATACTGTTAAAGCTTAATGTAATTTTTGTAAAATGTCTGGACATTAACAATTTGACTACTAAACAGTCAAAATGGCAAAGAGAAAATATTGGCCAATTTTTTATTTTTTTTTAAAAATAAACTTCATTATTATTATTAATTATCATTTAGTCATCTATTCCATGCTCACGTTTTCTGAGAACAGGCAATGCTAAGTATTTCATCTGCCATTCCTGAGCCTTTGCCGTCAGGGCACTTAAGGTTGTTGCTGATCCCACAACTTCTTTGAAACTCTCAAACAGTTTTGACGTTATCGAGGAAAACTGAAATTCGGTTAAGGTGTATTCCTTACATAACAATACTACTTTGTTTCAATGTTCATAAAATAATGAGTATGACACCTGGCTTCTCTGCCATATCAAATCTGGTGCTACATTTTTCATAACATAGCTTGTTTATTAAATAAAATCTGAGATGTGGCTTCATAAAGGTATGGAAAATAAGCCCCAAAATTACCATTTGCTTATATTTCAATTCTCAAAGATTGAATTTACACATTACACAAAGGATACAATAAAAAATTTTGTGGATCTCTGGCTACATTCAGTTCGCCAAATCTGATAAAGATCATCCAGAGAGGTTGTGATGTTTGGTTCTTCTTTTAGGCCTGCAGCTGGCAGATTTTCTTGGAAAGAACTGAAAACAAAAATAAAACAAGCATGCTTTATACTTTATTATTGGCAAGAAGAGAAAGAAGTAGAGAAAAAAAGAGTCAGAAATTGACAAAGTATAGAACAGTCCATCCAGATTTCATTTTTTTTTTTTAAACTGAACTAATGGCCTAAAGTTCAGATCAAATTTTTGCATTACTTGTACGTTGGTACAAGCGAATGTTAATTAACCAAAATTTAATATGATGGGAGAAAAATATCCATCATTTTCAACAAATTCCAGAGATAATCATCAATTTACTGTATTTCAAGATAACTTAAAAAATGAGCTCTGGATTGACCTGGGATGGCCCTACTCAGGAGAAAATAAGGTAACCAACATAATGAGAATTTGAGAAATCTTTTCTTAATTACAAATATTTTTAAAATGTATCAGTAAGTTTACCTGCAATTATCAGAGAAATTGTAGAATTATTAGTTAGTTAATTTCTTGAATAATAAAAAAGAGAAGCGTGATGTAAAGTTTGTTTGCATTACTACAACAATGACAAATAATTAATGGTGCTTGTTATGAATGTTAAATTTTAGATCGGTGAATAGCAAATTTTGAGATATGCATTTCCCCGATTTAGCCTGTAATAAAGAAAACTGGAAGTTATTAGAGCACGAAACTGCAGACTGCCATTATTTAATTTTCCCCGACACATTTCACTGCAAATTTGCAAAGCAGTAGATGTTTGTTTGAATTTGAAGCAAAACAAGTTATTTGGAAATAACTTTTTCAGTTAAATAAAATTCTAGATCCAAAGTGAAATAACAAAATATTGTTTTCAAAACCAAGCCAGGAAATTCAGATAATGGCCTATTCTGCAGTATTGGTTATGGAAAGCTGATTACATTAGACAAAAAGACAAACATACAAATTAAGCTTCTATTCCTTTTTTGAATTTTTTTTTTTTTAAAGAATTATAAATATAATTTTTAAATTATATTTGAACTTGAGGTGTGATATAAAATTGTAAACCAAAGTTTGACCGTCCTACAGTGTAGCTCTATGTTGTGAACAACTAGGCACACGCATAGTTACCCAAAGGCTACCAGAATACTTAAGTCAATCTAATCATCCTCTGCCTTAAATGAGTTAGCTTTGGTTAGGTTGGTCCAGGCAGAGACTAGTTGGCAGACGGGCTGAGAAAGAACTCAGTAGATTGGGTGGACGGCATGTCTTTCGGTGCCTGGCCCGCTCAACACCAAAACTTACTGAATTTCTGTGCTCAGACATTCAATCTCCCGTCGAAGTTCTGAAGCTTTGTTCCCTCGCTCTGTGTGACCGTCTTTCAGATGGTGAATGTATTCAGCCGCTAAAAGAGGGAGACTGGTCAGAATAAGGGTCAAGTGCCCCTCTAATACGGGCACAGCTAACCATATAAACTAACATTATGGACCACGAGAATAGCATCCAAGAACTATTACCGTACACATTCCAAACACACATCAAATGCACCACTAACAGAACACTAAAACTTTCCATTGAAAAAAAAACATTAAGCTATAAACTTTCCACACTTAAACTGACAATTTAAGGAAAGAATTATATGCGCATAAGCAGCTGTGTTACATTTGGCTTTTTTTTTTATTTTTATGTTGAAAGATTTTTTCTTTTTTTAAAATCATGTGATGAAGAAACGATCTTAGAAAGCAAAATGAAGCACAGTGCTATATTCTTACCTCAAGCCTGAAACAAAAATTGACCAAAGATCATAATGGCACAATAAAAAATATAACAACTGAACATCACAAAATCAAGCCTAATATTATTAAGTTGTGTAAATTCTCACCTTTTGCTAATATTGCAGATTCACTAAGCTTGCCCTTGTCTCTTAATGAAGGAACATACACTTTGATGTCATCTAAACAAGTCTGAAAAAGAAATCAGAATTAGCTTAAAAAGTGCAGCAATAAAGAAAAAAAAACATATTCACTTAATGATCTGAAACAATTCTTTACAAATGACCACACAAAAAAAAACAACATTCACTTTAATTCATACCTTGATTTTGTCCCTACGCTTTATTTCAGCTCTTTTATGGGAAGGTCTCTTATGTCTAGGCACGGGGTTGTTTCCTCTGGTGGCTGGTTGTGTTTCACTGCTCACTGTTCCAGACACACTGCTTGTGCTCATACTACCACTGCTCTCACTCCAAGTTGGTGATGTAGCCCGAGAGGTGTTCTGGGGGGTGACACCCCCAGAATGCGGTGGTGTGTTATTTCCAGAGCTCTCTGGGTAGTAGCCTTGGTTTGGGTCAATATTAAATATTGTCTGAACATGGTTGTCGCCATGGAAAGAAACATTTAAATCCCTGGGCCTTTGGATGTCTTCGAAGAAAAAAGACGTGAGGTCACATGATGTCAGGGTGGACAAATGTGACCCCTCCGTTTCAACTTGCATTGGGGCATCCGGAGGCAGTGGAAACTCACTGAAGCTTTGGAAAAATTGATCAATTTCACTGGAGGAGATGCTTAAGTCACCCAGGTCGCAGCTAAGGGAGGGTAACTGAAAATAAATTAAGGTGAAAAAAGTTTGACATATTATGAAAAGAACATCACAGATTTCTATCTAAAGAGTACACTGGAGGAAAATTTAATGCTCTTTAACAAAATTTATTTAAAGATTAAGCCTATTATTGTCATAAAACAGAGGTATCACTTAGTGTTAAATTTCTTAAAAAATAAATGAAGGTAAATGTTATCAACACTGCTTTAATAGTTTATGTACCTATGATGGTAAGCTCTAACAAACTTTCACATAAATAAATGGAATGACCATAACATATTTTGAAATCAAGTCGAAGTTTCTGATATACTCCAAGAATGTAACAGCCATGGACAACTCCTTAATTAACTTAATTGCTGGCTGAATAAAGACCAGCTAAAAACATTTAGCTCCAAAATGATTTAAGTTTAATTCTCAAATAAATTAAAATCCTACATAAAAATAGAAGTCACTAGCTGGTACACTATACATCATACTGTTTGTCACTGAATGATGCATGGACAGAACAAGTGTGATGCCTTCTGACGCTTAAGATTAATGTAAGCATCGATTCTCACAGCTGATGTAAAATAATAAAACTGGTCCAGACCGGATAGATCCAGCAAAAGACGGCCGCCTGCCACGCACAAACTGCGTAGAAAACTTCTATGAAATCGAAACACACTTCCCCTAAAGCTGACCTATCTTTTATTTACAAAATTACATCGCAGTAAAATGAAAGCCATAGTCATTTCAGATCATGCTTCACTGATGTCATGAGCGGTGACAATGGAAAATATCACGAGTTTCAAAAATTTTCCAGACTCTTGGACTCACTTGTCTCATGAAACACTAATGACTTACATTTCTGCTCTTTACAAATATCTCAACATGAAAGGTTTTCATAACCAAAAAATAATTCAGGATGGAATTGAGTTTGAAATTTAGTATTTGATTACATTATTGTCAATTAAAAATCACAGGTACTTTCCTACTTCTATATAAGCTATGTGCCACTGAGTTAGCAGCTTAGCCTTGGTGAAAGCATCATTTAAGATGTAAAAGGGGTTGAATCTAAATTACGCATATAATTGATAAAATAATGTTAACCATATATTTCCCTGGATTATTCGAGGATTGAGGATTATTCATCATGATGTTAACTCAATTTAACTAATCGTATATTCTAATTATTTGCAGTGCTTTATTTTATTATGCCACAGAACTTTTATTTGAGTACATATTTTATAGCTAAACTACCTTAAGCATAATTCTGGCTTGGTAAAAAATAAAATTGCTAAAATGTAAGATTTAAGTAAATAACTTCTAGAAGATGCTTTAGATTTTTTCTTAATTAAAGTGCACAAGAGTTAAGCTAAGAGTGAAAAATTTGGGGTTTTGAAATATTCCAGTACAATTAAAAAATATTTGTTTTGCTGTTCTCTCTAACCAATTAGAAAAAAAAAAAAATCTTTGATGTTGAATCTAGATTTTAAAATCTTAATGCAAGAGATTAAGCACATCGGTAAGAATGTCTAATATTTCTATCAAAATTTATATTAGTTAAATTATGTATCTAATGGTTGCTGCTCAGAAAAATTTAGGCACTTTCTGCTAGGCCTAATTTGTGTAATATTTATTTGGATAATGACTAATAAGAATGAAAATAATTTCAATGCTGATATTGTGTTTTAAAATAAAATAGTGATTAAATTTTAAGTAAAGGTAAGTTTTAATAAGTGTATTATTATAATAACCCATTGATTAAATTAGTGTCTTGTGTTTTCTTCATCATAAGTATTGGTTGATTAAAGGCTACTATTTATTTTATTTTAATGTCCTGATTATGTCTCTTTTGATAAAATTTTTATGTACAGCGCGGTGAGCCCAGCCCTAAGCTGGGGTACCGCGCTATATAAGACGTCTTATTATTATTATTATTACTACATCAACTATATGTTTTTAAGCATAAATAATGAAATTAAATAATGCATACATTTTTTTAAAGCCTAAAACTAAATATACTTTGGGCTTGGGCCTATAACTATAACTCCTATACATTTTTAAAAAGATTGTAATAATAATAATATTAAATTATTATTTAAATACTAGATCTAATACGCCTAATACTAATTACTATCCATTATAATCAGTATTTTTATTATCATACAGCTGAAGTATGACACTAGATACTATAAGTTATAAATATAATAGCAATGGTAATGGCCAGTTGTATATTATTATCTATATTAAAAATATAGGCTATAGGGTTAGGCTAACTGTAAGAATTATTAAATCTAAATAATTTAATTTTTAAGCATAATAGTAATAGTATTTAGGTCAGGCCTCCTTTTAACTTTTTAAGTTCTAGGCCAAGTTATAGTTATTCGTTATAGTGTGGAAGTAGAAGGCTATTAGTGATTGTGAACAGTACACAACTTTTAAATAATAATAATTAAGTGTATTAATTAGTTTAAGTTTAGTTTTTAGGGCCTATGGCCCATGGCCTAAATAATATATTTACTAACTATAAATTGAATACTATACCAAGTGTACCGGTACTCAAAATACTAGCAGCAATTAATAAAAGTTAAGTTTTCTATGCCAATTCTGAAAGTAAAGCCTAATAAATGCAATCAAGTAAATATATTTGTATAATTATACAGCATCATTTTTGTATTTAACTTGTAATGTTTAGAGTTGGTCCTTAAAAAACGATGCAAAGAACTAGATCTCTTAAAATCAACAAGACTATTTTAGAAGGGGCTTTAAAGCCTAAGTTACCATTCTAGGAAGAGGAAAAGTTATTTAAAGTTAAGTCCCTTTGGAGAGCTCTTTAAAAACCATATGAACACCGGAGTGCAGAGGCCGCTTTTAATAGCAGCAGGAGTGCGAAGGTCGTCAGACATTTTGTTGCTACTGTAGCTACATTGTTTATCGGGCGTAGAATTGACATGGCGCAGGCGCGTGATCATTTCTTGCTCTCTGATTGGCTCGAGGTCTAACCCGCTGATTGGTTAGCGACTTTAGCCGTGAGGGGACAGAGTCTATATAAACGTGAGACGCCCACTAGTCGGGTTTCGCTGTCCTTTTTGTTAACGATACATGGTCAAAACAAATGAAAGTATTCTTTGTAAATATATTCCTGAAGGCTTTGTTCACAAAAAAGGCTTTTACAAAAAGCTATTATTCAAGGATTGGATAAAATGAAATCCAAGCGATGAATGATAGAATATATCTTCATCGGCGGTTATACGAACAAATAATTCAAGCATGGCACGGAGAATATAATATAATAATTATTATATGCGTGGTACGGTACATGATTATTAAAAAGAAAATAAATACATGATATCTTGAAACTTGTTCTTACCTCATCTCCAAAATTTGTCACCGGGAATTCGGCATTTGATGAATCGAGCTGGGGGTCCTGGGATTCGGCACCCACAGCAATCATACCTTTTCAATAAGATTGGTACGTTGACTAGGAGAAAATTCCTATCAAACAGTCCGCCATGAACTACAAAAATTTTAGCGTGTCTTTGGCTTTTATACGCCCCCACAATGCATTGCGCGGATCAATAGCATGAGTTGAATTAGTTTTAAAAATTCAATCACTAAACTTCATTTGGGTGTTAAGCTGTAGTTATTTCGGTTATAATTATAATGCTATTTTCCAATTTAGTAGAGCTAATAAATTATATATTATCATGCAATGAGGTAGGAGTAAATTTGAAACTCTTAGCCGATTGGCTTAAACAGGGAAACTCTTGGCCCAATTTTCTAATTTTAGGCTCAATCGTAAAAGTAAAAATGCATTTTTTTTCCCTATCTGGCAGGTGGATAGCGAAAAAAAAACAAATTTAAACAATCCATTGTTTAATGTCAAGATGCAAAAACTAATTGTGGTGGTTTGAACACATAGAACATTTATTTAAAATTTTGCTAAAATTTAAAATTTTAAATCATTCATAGAACACTTTTATGATTTTGTAAAAATTTTTACTTGATTAGCCAAAGGGATTCGTTAGCCAAAGGCGCCGCTATACTATACTAGTATTATTAGTATGCCTTATTAAAAATAGCAACTAATTAGAATACACGTATACATATTATTTATATATAATATATTTTATGTAGTATATAGTAGTACTGTACACTGAAAGATTATTTATTATTGTTTAACTTAAATCCAGATTAGTACATGCAGTTGTATCTTTTAGAGTACTTTAGAATAGCACACTGCCAGGAAAGATATCTTGGCGACAAAAGTGAAAAATTAAATACCGGTACCGGTATTGTTTATGGCCCCAAAATAATAAATAGCCATTGAGCAGCGTTGTAACGCGTAGCAGTAGCAGTCTTCTCTAACAACAAAAAAAAGAGAGAAGAAAAAAAGAAAAATCTCAGTTGAAGTCGACTGTGTGAGTTGTTTTTTTTATTTTAAACTGTTATTCCTGCTTTGGGTCGTGGGGCTGAACTGTGGGGATTTTTTTTACACCAGCAGGCCCGGGTCCGTTAATTTGAGGCAATACCCAGTGGTCCCCAATCTGGATGTTACAGCCAATATATATATATA
>CAXITT010000352.1:102810-117070 GCA_964033795.1 Lymnaea stagnalis
AAAAATTTTACTATTTAAGGGCACTCGTAATTATTGTTTTTTGACAATTCCAGTGTCCTGGGGACAGGGGGGGGGGGGGGTCTACATGTTTGGGGGACCTACATGCTTGGGGGTCTTCATGTTTATGGGAGGGGGGGGTCTGCATGTTTGGGGCTCTACATGTTGATGAGGGGGGCTGCCCACATGTTTGGGGGTTCACATGTTTGGGGTCCACATGTCTGGGGTCATACTGTATTCGATATTCAATGCGTTCGAAACGCCTTGCTGTTTAAGGTTTTATTTATATCTATGGACTAGTTAAGGTCCTTTAGCGCAGCATTTTTTTATTTTTATTTTTTAAATTTAATTCAATAATATTACTTATACAGAATTATTAGGAGACAGAATTGACATGTGGCCCCGTGGCCTAACGGATAAGGCGTCTGACTTCGGATCAGAAGATTGCGAGTTCGAGTCTCGTCGGGGTCGGAAGTAATTTTTAAATTTTTTTTTTTTTTTTTGAATTGCATCACCATCCATGACAATGCATCGACTGCAGCATTACACTCTTGAATAATCTGAATGTTCTATCATTTAAGAAAAGATGATTTTATTCAGCCAAATAAATGGAATTCTTTATCTCTTTAAATGACCATGTATTTTCAGCACATAAATAAATACATGTTTTAATGAAGACAACGTCTATAGAATTATAACTAATTTTAGAGAGGGGGAGAGAAATGTAAAACGAGAGAGAAAAAGAAGAAAAAAATGGGAGCGGAATAGAAAGAGAGGGAGAGAGAAGGAGAAGGTAAGGGAGAGGGAGGGAAGTGGTAGAGACAGATAGAGAGAAGTAGAAAGAAGGATGTCACGAAATGCTTCGCGTGAGGCTCCTCCGTTGTCTAGGGCCAGGGGTATGATAATTTGAACACTCTGGCCCTGGACACCAGTAACAAAACACTGGACGAAAGAATTTTTCCAGTTATTAATGATGACCGTTTTATTCTACTATAATTTGATCTGAGGTAATTTCCCATGAGTCATGTGGATTCCGCTAACAAGCTTAGCCAAGAGAACCACACCTACCAAAGGGGCTCTCCGGCAACACTAACACTAACTCCGGAAACACTACCACTGACTCCGGCAACACTACCACTAGCTCCGGCAACACTACCACTAACTCCGGCAACACTACCACTAACTCCGGGCACACTACCACTAACTCCGTGCACACTACCACTAACTCCGGCAACACTACCACTAACTCCGGGCACACTGCCACTGACTCCGGCAACATTACCACTAGTTCCGGCAACACTACCACTAACTCCGGCAACACTACCACTAACTCCGGGCACACTACCACTAACTCCGGCAACACTACCACTAACTCCGGCAACACTACCACTAACTCCGGGCCCACTGCCACTAACTCCGGCAACACTACCACTAGCTCCGGCAACACTACCACTAACTCCGGGCACACTAATACTAACTCCGGCAACACTACCACTAACTCCGCCCACACTACCACTAGCTCCCGCAACACTACCACTAACTCCGGCACCACTACCACATAACTCCGGGCCCACTGCCACTAACTCCGGCAACACTACCACTAGCTCCGGCAACACTACCACTAACTCCGGGCACACTAATACTAACTCCGGCAACACTACCACTAACTCCGTCAACACTACCACTAGCTCCGGCAACACTACCACTAGCTCCGGCAACACTACCACTAACTCCCGGCACACTACCACTAACTCCGGCAACACTACCACTAGCTCCGGCCACACTACCACTAACTCCGGCAACACTACCACTAACTCCGGGCACACTGCCACTAACTCCGGCAACACTACCACTAGCTCCGGCAACACTACCACTAACTCCGGGCACACTACCACTAACTCCGGCAACACTACCACTAACTCCGTCAACACTACCACTAGCTCCGGCAACACTACCACTAGCTCCGGCAACACTACCACTAACTCCGGGCACACTACCACTAACTCCGGCAACACTACCACTAGCTCCGGCAACACTACCACTAATTCCGGGCACACTAACCACTAACTCCGGCAACACTACCACTAGCTCCGGCAACACTACCACTAACAAAAAGCTAGCACTAACAATAACACTGAGACGGTCAGCGTCCTACCCACTCGCTCCCCCCTGCTCTACTGACCACTACTACTACTACCGTAATACCCCCTTTAGTAGACCTTCCATTTATAGTATTCCTACTCACCTACGCCTGAAGTCCGATCCGCGTCCAGGCATAACAAAGGGACCCTCCCACAAAACAGACTCTCGGGCATTCTAACAGCTTGACAATGGAGAGAAATGCAGAAAAGAGATGGAAAGAGGTAGAAAGAGAGAGAGAGACACGTAGAAAGAAAGAGAGAGAGAGAGACACGTAGAAAGAGAGAGAGGGAGAGAAATAGAACGAGAGGAAGCAGATTCGGTAGAAAAAGGGAGGTAGAAAAAGAGAGGCAGAAAGAGAGTGTGAGAGTGGTAGATAGAAAGGAGAGAGAGGTATAAAGAGAGTGTGAGAGTGGTAGATAGAAAGGAGAGAGAGGTATAAAGAGAGTGTGAGAGTGGTAGATAGAAAGGAGAGAGAGGTAGAAAGAGACAGAGAGAAAAAGTTCGGATAGTGCTATGTAAATCTGATCGCAGTTTATGGTGGAAATGAAAACTGTGTGTAAGAAGGGGGCGGGGTTTGTGGGCGGGGTCTGTGGGCGGGGTCTGGAGTGCTCCCAAGCCATAGACGTTTCGCGTTGTTTTTCGCCAGATTTTTTGAGCCAAGCTGCTAGCTCCGCTCAGATCAAATGAACTGCGGGCACATTGTATCAGCTCCACTTCACGCCACGCTCCGGCTAAGGGGTGCTTAAAATGGTGGGGGTGGTGGGGGGAGTGGTTAAGTGGTTGAAGAAATGCGTTTATTTCACTTACCGTTCTAGTTAACTAGGCATTGGAAATGCAGGCACAAGCAACATGGCTGCCAGAAGGGTGGGACATGGTGTCATCCTTGCTGTTGGAAGAGTGGGCAAAACTTGATAGAATGGCCGATGGGCCGATGGGACAGACACATTAATGAAATATTTGTTTTTTTGTTTAAATTAAAAGATTATCGATTATATATCTATTTATTTTTTATTTGAGGCTGGGAGTAGTACGAAATTTTACCAGCCCCGGGGAAAAAACAACAACTCAGCTCCAGAACTCCAAGCTCCGCTGCTAACCCCTGGTAAATTATAAGCTCAAACTTTTCATACATCCTAAAACTCTAAAAGTAAAAGCCCTCCGTTGTCAGATGATCAACAAGACAGTCTGCTGGAGTATGTGTTCTATTCTTTTTTTCTTTTTTTTAAAAATCTTTTTCTTTAAATGTATTGTTACTATTTTAAAAAAAAAATTACTTTCATGGCCTTTTAAACAGATTAATAAAATAATGAAAGTTCTCCCCCATAAGGAAAGTTCTCCCCCATAATGAAAGTTCTCCCCCATAAGGAAAGTTCTCCCCCATATTCATATTGAATTTTCTCCCCAATATTGAAAGGTCTCCCACATATTGAATTTTCTCTCACACATTGAAAGTTCTCCCACATATTGAAAGTTCTCCCCATTGACAGTCCCCCCCCCCAAAAACCTAATATTGAATGTTCTCCCCCATATTGAAAGTTCTCCCCCATATTGAATGTTCTCCCCCATTAAAAAAGTTATCCCCCATATTGAATGATCTCCCCCATATTGAAAGTTCTCCCCCATATTGAAAGTTCTCCCCCATTAAAAAAGTTCTCCCCCATATTGAATGATCTCCCCCCATATTGAATGTTCTCCCCCATATTGAATCTTCTCCCCCATAATAAAAGTTCTCCGCCATATTGAATCTTCTCCCCCATTATAAAAGTTATCTCCCATAATGAAAGTTCTCCCCCATAGTGAAAGTTCTCCCCCATATTGAAAGTTCTCCCCCATATTGAAATTTCTCCCCCATCATAAAAATTCTCCCCCATTATAAAAGTTCTCACCCATATTGAAAGTTCTCCCCCATATTCAATGTTCTCCGCCATATTGAATCTTCTCCCCCATTATAAAAGTTCTCCCCCATATTGAAAGTTCTCCCCCAAATTGAAAGTTCTCCCCCATAGTGAAAGTTCTCCCCCATATTGAATGTTCTCCCCCATATTGAAATTTCTCCCCCATTATAAAAGTTCTCCCCCATTATAAAAGTTCTCCCCCATATTGAAATTTCTCCCCCATTATAAAAGTTCTCCCCCATTATAAAAGTTCTCCCCCATATTGAAAGTTCTCTCCCATATTGAAAGTTCTCCCCCATATTGAAAGTTCTCCCCCATATTGAAAGTTATCCCCCATATTGAATGTTCTCCGCCATATTGAATGTTCTTCCCCATTATAAAAGTTCTCCCCCATTATAAAAGTTCTCCCCCATAGTGAAAGTTCTCTCCCATATTGAAAGTTCTCCCCCATAGTGAAAGTTCTCCCCCATATTGAAAGTTCTCCCCCATATTGAAATTTATCCCCCGTATTGAAAGTTCTCCCCCATATTGAATGTTCTCCGCCATATTATTACCAAGAAGGAGTTAAGTGTTTAGTTGAACCCATCCCTCGTATGCCTTAAGGAGACGCCTATAGCTGAACAAGAGCACACGGCAAATAACCGTGTTAATTGCTATTTGCCATTTACAGAAATCTCCTGGTATGGCCTTAAATGGACCCTCGCCCCCCCCCCAATTTGTCCACAATCATACCATTTACAGAAACCACCAGGTATGGCCTTAAATGGCCCCCCGCCCCCCCCCCCAATTTGTCCACAATCATATTTTATAAATCCCAGTCACGCCATTCACCCCCCCCCCCACATCTGGATTTAACATGGGTCGTGGCAAGTCAACTAAATTACTGTAGCATCTTCTTTCTTTTTTTTCCTTATACTCCCAGGTCATTTTGGTATTTTTTACATGACTGAAAAACATTAACAAATGTCAGATGTTCGCCCCTATTATGCCTACCACTATTGATGTCTTTCTGGAAGGTCCAGATCGTGGCACGAGGTAATATTGACTTGGTTTACGCGGACCAAAGAATACCTGCGACCAGGCTGCATGACACAAGGTCAAGGATACCGTTAGCCTAATGCGCAACACAAATACGTGGATGGGTGGCAGCGGTGGATGTAAAACAAACAAACAAACAAACAAACAAACAAACAAAAATGTCCTAATTGGCACCGCGTCCCAAAAAATGATTCTTGCCTTTCGGCAGCTGCAACCACCACACCTACCACCACCACTATCACTACCACCAACACCACCACTACCACTCTGCCATACCAATAGTTCTTTGATTTTAACAGGCCCATAACTTTGTTTTCCATAAATTCTCTGAGTGGGATCGCTGCCACCCCGTCCCTACCACCATGGGCGTCTCTACACGGGAAATTGGGGGGGGGGAGGAGGAAGCTGTTGCTTCTCACCTGAGTTAAGGAGGGGGACATAAAGCAATGAACTTTGAACTTTAAGAAATAGAACTACCTAGGGCTGAAATGGGGGCATTTTTAGTTTTTTTTAAACATTTTTGTTTACTCCAGGGTACAGGTATTTTGAGAAAACAACAGGTGGATCCAAGTGTTAGAACAGAATAGAAAAAAAGAAAAGTTAACTTCTTATTTTATATAAATTATGCCGGCCTCTAAACAAAAGGCCTACAGATAGTCCTACACCCTAACCTGTCGGCATTTTAACAATAGGCCTACCGACAGTCCTACACCCAGTGGCGTAGCGAGGCAGGTGCAGGGGGGTGCGGACCGCACCGGGTGACACCATTTTAGGGGGTGACACCCGATTGAAAACTTGCATATTTACAGGGCACACATTGCTCTCAAAAACCGAGATTCACAAAAGGATAACCGATCACACAGACATTTTTCACAAATGTAACCAATCCAAATGCGTGCTTTATTAAAAGTTCAAGGTTGATGCTATACTGTGGACTTATTTTAACAAGAAAAAATCGATCATAGAAGTTGGGGGGGGGGGGTGACACCATGAGTTTACCGCACCGGGTGACACCAACCCTAGCTACGCCACTTCTTACACCCTACCTGCCGGCCTTTAATAGTATGATATAATAGTCGCCCCAGAAAAATTTTAAAGTTTCTTACCTGGGTTTAACCGTCACGTGAGTCATGTGAGTCACGTGAGTCACGTGAGTCACGCATGACGCTCGCTGCCTAAACAGCGTTTTTTTTTTTTCCCACCACTCAGTACTGTTAATATAAAACGTGGTGAGTAGTGAGTAGGAGGAGGACGGTTGGGAAGAGGAAGCAGTCACACCAGAAGCAAGATATATATAAGGGATATACAAATTATAAGTCTCCTAAAAATTCATTGTTTGAATATCGCAGTATTCGATAATTTGATTGTTGTTTTTTTTACCACCATCTCATTATTGAATAGTCAAAAAGTTATAACCATTTTTTAACTGTACAATTTTGTATATCAAATATTCATAGTAACCTCTCGATTAAAACACCTATTGGGTAATGCCATGACTGGCATGACCCACCCACAGACTTTACCAAGTACTACTACATCTGGGTAGGGTGGCTTCCGCCATCCAGGGGGTGGGGTGGGGGGGACAGACGCCGCTGCCCACCACATTTCAATCCTGTTAAGTAATTACATTAAATATATTAATAATTTTAAATATACATATTAATTATTTTTACTGATAAAATTCTACTCGTTCAACAAAGGGAGTTAGAGTAATAACACAGATTAGAACTGTTTGCCGGGCTTTTAAAAGAGTAGCCTCCCACTCAACGGTTTGAGAATCATTCTTTAATAACTTCCATTTTACAAAAGAGTCGCCCCCACCCCCCACCCCAGAGGCGTAGCGAGAGTGTTTGGCGCCCGGGGACAAGATTCGCGCCCGGGGACAAGATCCATCTTAAGGCGCCCCCTTTTCTTTTTTTCAACTCTCAAACCCATTATTTTTACCAATAATATAATATCAAAGCACATTTTGGCGCCCCTAACTAGCTTGCGCCTGGGGACATCTGTCCACCCCTGCCCCCACCTCGCTACGACTCTGCCCCCCCACCCCTCTTTAAGCTACCGATTCTTCCCCTGGAATTTTCCGTCGAGTCATCGCAGGAATGACGTCATTTATTACGTCGTCTTCCGGGTCACCATACCTTCGCTGGTCTGTGATGTTTGAAGGCCGTTAAACACAAGGGGCTTCCCCCCCCCACCCCCACCCCCATTCTTATTGATGTGTCAAAACAACAAATGTATAAATAGTTCTTATGTGTATAAGCCGGGGCACAATTGGACCAAGCTGCAATAAATACAAATATAGAGTCTAAGTACCATCATTTAGCCAATTAATAATTGACGACATCAGAAGCGTGTTCTATAAACAGACCCACGAGCAGAGCTCTTCATTGGGCAGTTGAGTGATCTCAAATGGGAAACTGGCATGGCGGGAGAAAATTTAAAAAATCTTTGTCGCAAGTTGATTCCCTCCCCCTGGGTATGACGTGTCATGGGTTAAATCCAATCTTTTCTTTTTCTTCATTAGCAAGAGCTCACATTTCAGTAAGACAGCAACAACAACAAACATTAAATATTATTGGGGTCTATTACTAGACGGGTTGAATGAATTAAAAAAAAAAAAAAAGAAAAAAATAAAAAAAAAAAAAAAGAAAAAAAAAAAAAAAAACACTTTCTTTTTTGCTTTAGATTAAAAATAAAACTTTAAAAAAAACATCAAATATTTAAAATAAAAAAAAATAAAAAAAAAAAAGAATTTTTATAAACATTAAGCAAAACATTAGATATATTAAAATATCTATATTTATATTTATATAAAAGGTTCGCTTCAGTGAGCTTGCACGGGTAAAACTCCAAGTATAAAGAAGACGTGTAGTCCATCTTCCATTTGAAATGGAATTTTTTTTTTTTTTTTTTTTTTTTTTTTTTTTTTTATTAATATTAAGTTTTTTTATATAAACATTAAGCAAAACATTAGATATATTAAAATATCTATATTTATATTTATATAAAAGGTTCGCTTCAGTTAGCTTGCACGGGTAAAACTCCAAGTATAAAGAAGACGTGTAGTCCATCTTCCATTTGAAATGGAATTTTTTTTTTTTTTTTTTTTTTTTTTTTTTTTTTTTTAGCTTAA
The DNA here is from genome assembly GCA_964033795.1 of Lymnaea stagnalis. Classification (NCBI taxonomy): domain Eukaryota; kingdom Metazoa; phylum Mollusca; class Gastropoda; family Lymnaeidae; genus Lymnaea; species Lymnaea stagnalis. The sequence goes on from CAXITT010000352.1 coordinate 111,019, forward strand.
AATTAAGGCATTGTGTTAATCGATGTGGGTGAGTTAGTTTCGAGTCGGAAGGGGGAGGCAAAATGGCGGCATGGCTTCCATTTCAATTGCGTTTACTTCAACTCCAGGTAATTGCTGGCACTAAGCCCACCACTGAAGTCTAATAAGAAACGTTATTTATTTATTTATTTATTTAGGCATTTTTATATAGCGCTTACCTTAAAGCTCTAAGCGCTTTACAATTATTAAAAACATGTAAACTAACTAAAATAGAAATGAGACATTAGGATAGTAACTACTATTACTGTAGAAACAATTAAAATGGCTATAAAACGAGGACACTTTGGCACGTTTTGGCCTATATTTCAGGATTAACCTGAGACAGAAAATGAGGCAGGGTACGTAAGACAAGAAAAGCGAAATGGTGCCAGGCGTAAGGTTTTGGAGTGGGGGGGGGGGGGTGTGTTGGCGGGAATTAATACCAATCAATTATATTTCAGCTTGACACCTCACTAGTCAAAGCTTTAACTTTTTGCACCTTGACACGAGTTCATTTCACATTACATAACTGTGTATATCAAAGGCGTAGCTAGAGTGTTTGGCGCCCCTAACTAGTCTGGCGCCCGGGGACAAGATTCATTTTAAAGTGAGTCCCTTTCTTTTTTTTGTCAACTCTCAAACCCATTATTTTCATTAATAAAATAATATCAAAGCACATTTTGGCGCCCCTAACTAGTCTGGTGCCCAGGGACATCTGTCCCACCTGCCCCCCCCCTTAGCTACGCCTCTGGCGTATAAACATCGCAGCCCAGGGGTGACTAAACTGTGCGCAGTGGCACCCTGTGGGGCCGCCGCTTCCTCGGAGAAGTGCCGCGAAGAGAGCAAACAGTAAATTTTAAAAAAATTCGCTCTTCCACTGTGTGGGTCATGAATAGAAATAATTGAAGAACCCTTGTCCCGTCCCATAGCCCCATAAGCCACTGTTATTACAACGTTGAAAGGTAATCGCCCAATGTGATACGCGTTCTTATCTCCCCATGATTAGATTAAGTGTTCATAGACTCTAAACAACACATTTTGAAAAAGTGGGGGGGGATTTTTCTTCTCCCCCCCCCCCCCCCTCGCGTGCCATGAGTCGCGCGCTGAGGAAATGTTACACAACATTACATCAGAGCCAAGAATAACCGGTTCACCGGAGTGGATCCAAGCACATGGACAAAGTCAATAAACAAAAGTACAACCTTAACGTTGAAATAGTCAAAACATGCTGATTTCATACCCCAAAAAATATAGTCTAATGTAAAAAATTTTAAAAATTTATAAATAAATAAAATGTTAATTTATTTATAGTAAAATGTATTTACGATTTAAATTTATTTTGGCATTTTCAACTTGTGTGTGTGTGTGTGAGAGAGAGAGAGAGAGTGTGTGATTTGATAGATGGAAAAAAAAAAATGCACGTACAATGATATCTATAAAATAAATGGTTCCATGACACATGGCCAAGCAAAGAAACGTGATATGTAGTTTTTGAGGTGGAAGCCAGGTTAGGTGTGTGTTGGGGGGAGGGGGATGCGCAAGGCGAAAAATCCAAGGAAAGTGTGTGTGTGTGGGAGGGGGGGGGGGTTAAAGAAATCGCAACTACAGAAGTCGCAACAAGGGGGAATTTCGGAGCTCGGCTTCTGTATACTTGCATTGCAAATACAGCGGATTGAAATTATACCTTCTTACACACACAAAATTAAAATATTTTAAAAATAAAATTACAATTTAAAAACAAGCAACAAAAACACACTTTTTTTTGTACGTTGAATAGTTGCTTGGATTTGTGTCCCCCTTTTGTTGTCATTTCAAATTTTTCGATATAAAGTCGCTCGAAGCCAAGATACATTAACTAATGTTAATTAAATTATTTTCTAGTTTAATTGCAACCAATCGGAAATTGTATCCTAAAATAACTTCACTTCTTAAACAATAATAAAGTGTCCCATTTGTGCGTTATTGACGTACAGACTCACGAATACATCTAACATGATCCTGTAGATCAGTGGTTCTCAACCTTCCTAATGCCGCGACCCTTTAAACACAGTTTTTTCGTGTTGTGGCGACCCCCAGCCACAAAACAATTTTCGCTGCTACTACTTAACTGCAGAGTAAATGTGTTGATCGACGGTCTCAGGCGACCCCCTGAGAAAAGATAGTTCGACCCCCCCCAAGGGGTCACGACCCACAGGTTGAGAACCACAGCTGTAGACAGTTTGTCTCCGGATAAATGATAGAGAACTAATAACTAGGGAAGAAAAATAATATTTTTCTCAAATATTGTTTTTGACACACCCCCATGTCCCCATCGTCTGCTACTGTTAACATCTTGCACGTATACGTTCACTTTTGAAATTATATGATGTGTGTACGTGCAAGGTTTCAACAACAGCAGACGATGTGGGGGACATGGCGTATGTCAAAAATAAAATTTGTGTGTGGAAAACAATATATAATATATATATATATATAAATAGCTTTGACATGCCCGATGCCCCTATCGTCTGCTATAGTTAAATCTTGCACGTACACACACGATTATTAAATTAGGGGTGAAATACTTATATTTTAAAAAAAAAATACAAAATACATGTTATAATAAGCCTCTGTAATTGAGGCATTAGTCACGGGCGGAATGGACAATGTCAAATATTAGCGTGGGCTGATAACAGCCATCTTTGCTTTGTTGAAATGCACTTTAAACCACTGGTGTGTGACGGATTAGAAGAGAAGGAGTCTCACATTATGTGCACACGTGGGACATGCTACCATGTACTCCGGAGCGTAACTAGAGTGGGGGTGGGGTTGTTTGGGCCAGCTTGAAGCATCAAATTAACTCAATTTTCAAACGAAATTTGTACTTACACCAAGAGTTATTGCAGTTACAGTTGTAGTTACAGTTGCAGTTACAGTTACAGTTTGACATGGAGACTTTTTCTTTATAAGAAAAGTAAACATCCTGGGTGCCATATTTTAAAATGAGAACCGTCGCAGGTGTAATCTGGTGGGGAAAAAAAAATAAGTTACCCGAGTACGACTCCACTCATAGGCCGACATGTCGGCTCCAGTCATAGGCAAATGTGTCGACTCCAGTCATAGGCCTATGTATCGCCTCCAGTCATAGGCCAATGTATCGACTCCAGTCATAGACCCATGTGTCGACTCCAGTCAAACACCCGTTGCCTCTAACCAACCCAATTTAAAAACAAAAATGAGTATGCATACCATTAATGAACAAATCACTAATCATGCAATGCGATTACTATTGTCTTTTACATGGTCTTTCACATGGATTCGATTTGTGAAACTCCCCGACTCCACGCTCTAAGTGAAAATGTCACGACATCGGGACTCCAGAACTCCATGACTCCGGGACTCAAGGACTCCATGGCTCCGGGACTCCAGGACTCTGGCTACTCCGGGACTCCAGGACTCCGACTACTCCGGGACTACACAGGAATCTGTTTGTGGTCTACGTTACAAGTTGAGGTCGTTGACATTAAGCACGTCATCACGCGCTATACAAGATAGCAGACGTTTCACACGATAGCCACAGGCGTGTGATGTAACGGTCTGAACTGCCTGTGTAAGATGGTGGAGATATCAGAGAACGATACAGTGGAGTCATCGACGTCACCGCCCATTTAAGCCAATAGTTATTGCGGACTACGAGATAATGCCATTCACCTGTGTAAATACTAATACTATATTTACCCAATGTAAATACTAATATGTAAATACTAACCAACACCCCTAAACAAATCTGGAGATGGGAGTCCCGTAGGCGGTATGACATAAACTCAATGTAAATATTGGCAACTCTTGTCTCGCCTCTAGTTCCATGCTGTATGACTCATAATATTTATTCCCTTCGGTTCACCACCTAGTCAGGAGAGAGTGAAAACAAAAAATTGGAAAGGGGAGGGGGGGGGGTGGGCGAAGGAATCTGTTGACTGGAAATCAGTGTATTCTACATAACCAACATCTCATCCAGGCCACGTGATTTCCCAACTTCCAGCGAAAACTCCAAACCTCCAAACTCTCGTCTCCTCAAGATGCACCGGATGATACAAACTAGTCTTAGAACAGTACTCAATATAATATCCGTGATATAACATATAATATCCGTGATATAACATATAATATCCGTGATATAACATATAATATCCGTGATATAACATATAATATCCGTGATATAACATATAATATCCGTGATATAACATATAATATCCGTGATATAACATATAATATCCGTGATATAACATATAATATCCGTGATATAACATATAATATCCGTGATATAACATATAATATCCGTGATATAACATATAATATCCGTGATATAACATATAATATCCGTGATATAACATATAATATCCGTGATATAACATATAATATCCGTGATATAACATATAATATCCGTGATATAACATCCAACAATGCTAAATACTGAAGGCTGTAGGGATCTAATAAATAGATACACATTTTTTTTTTTAATACTAATAAAAAAAAAATAATTGTTTAAATAATGTCCACTGAAATCCGAGGCTGATGGTCAGTTTGTGGAATCAGTTGGTTCCCACCAGGTGCGTGTGGTGCAATGTTTCGGCAGTGAGTATGTCTGAAGCTATACTGCTCCACTGGGACATGACAGATTGATTTTATATGCTGTCCCACTTCAACAGTTTCAGTGTGTTCTAAAGGCACATTAACATTTGCCACTGACAATGAGACATCTCTGAATGACACGACATGTGGAGTAAGTTACTGGTGAGTTATATGCTAACAACAATATACTAATGTGGATTTGAAAAATTAAAACATTCAGTAAAGTTTAATAACCATAGGCGTAGAAAGGGTGGGGCGGAAGAAGAAGTCACCCCCCTCCCCCCGGGGCGGCACTTTTTGTTCCATATTTCGAACGGAGGCATTTTCGGCCAATTGTAGATATTTTTTTTCGTATAGGGAAAGGTTTAGGGGGGGGGGGGAGAGGGAGGGTACAAAAATCCCCCCCCCCCCCCCATGGGTGGTACCAACCCTATAGCTACGCCAGTGTTTATAACTACCCTGCTCTAAGGACAGCGCCTTTAAGATAAGATCCTTCTCTCCAATGTTGACGGAGTGTTATGAGTTCACGACCCGAGCGCTACCACTTTACCTTTCGCTCCACGTAAAGTAACACGCCATGTAAACGTTGTTGGACGCCGGCGTACACGTGGCTTAAGTTATACACGGGTATGGACATAAATGGCACCTGAGTCAGGTGTTATATCTCTCTATATATATCTTAACGTTTGCTGTACGTTGGCGGGGATTTCCAGATATCCGACGGAGATACAATCTCGACCGATATCTGCTTTCCAAATATGTCATGATGAAAAAATTGGAGGAACAATGAAAAACAAATATATTTTTTAATGACAACATGACAACATGACAACATGACAACATTAGTCAAACCCAAAAATAAAAAGGGCTGTGTGGGTTTTTTTTAAATATTTTTTTTTTATTGAAGTGGGGTGGGGGTGGGGTGTGACTATTGTCTGTTATTTCACTAGATGGGTAGACTGACATTTTTAAGGGGATGACAGGGTGGGAAAGTCGCCTTTTATGTGGAACTCCCCCCCCCCACCCCGCCGACCCCCCAGCAACGATCAAAATTAAAATAGATTTTTCTTCCCTTACGTATTTCCCTCATTCGTCATCTTGTTATTTATTTCTTTTTGACATTTAAAAAAAAACAACAACTTTTTATTATACATATCTATTTCTTTAATGAGACCTTGGACCATAAAAGTTTGGACACCAGTAAACAATTGGAAGTAGAATGTTTTCTCTTTTTGTTTTCTTTTTTTCTATTTTGGTCGGTTTTTTTTAAAATACAGAAACGAATAACAACATTTTTTTTCAAAATTATTCTATTTTAAAAAAGGGGGCGTCATTAAAAAAAAGGGGGCGTCATTAAAAAAAGGGGGCGTCATTAAAAAAGGGGGGGTCATTAAAAAAAGGGGGCGTCATTAAAAAAAGGGGG
>CAXITT010000352.1:118233-130498 GCA_964033795.1 Lymnaea stagnalis
ACACACACACTCACACACACACTCACACACACACATACACACACACACACACACACACACTCACACACACACATACACACACACACTTACACACACACTCACACACACACTCACACACACACACTTACACACACACACTTACACACACACTTACACACACATTCACACACACACTTACACACACAGACTTACACACACATTCACACACACACTTACACACACAGACTTACACACACATTCACACACACACTTACACTCACACACACACTTACACTTACACACACACTCACACACACTTACACACATACACACTTACACACACACTTACGCACACACACACATTCACACATGATGCACAAACTACACAACGCGCATACACAAAGATTACCGCATATGAAACCCTTAATCACACACACATAAACTCAACACACACACATACATACCAACATACACACTCACACACATACCAACACACACACTCACACATACCAACACACACACTCACACATACCAACACACACACACACACATACCAACACACACACACACACACATACCAACATACACACACACACACACCAACACACACACACACACCAACATACACACTCACACACATACCAACACACACACTCACACGCATACCAACACACACACTCACACACATACCCACACACACACACACACACACCAACACACACACTCACACACACCAACACACACACACACACATACCCACACACACACACACACACATACCAACATACACACACACACATACCAACACACACACACATACCAACATACACACTCACACACATACCAACACACACACTCACACGCATACCAACACACACACTCACACACATACCAACACACACACTCACACACCTACCAACATACACACACACACATACCAACATACACACTCACACACATACCAACACACACACTCACACGCATACCAACACACACACTCACACACATACCAATCTATTTTTAATATAAATATAATGATACATCTTTACACATGCGTGTAAATCTTGAACAGTCGTATTGGGCCCATTATTTTAAATACCCCTCGCCTCCCCTCCCCTCGGCCTTTCTGTTCGTCTCACCAACAACACCCACCCCCTAGTTTCATTACATCACCAAATCCGGTCTCGGTGCAGGTGGGTTTTAGCGCTATTACACTCATCTCCTCCACAAAAATGGGGGGGGGGGGCTTTAAAACCCCATACGTAGTGTGCTCGTTAACGAAATCGAGATGTCATTACACAAAGGCCAAGACACACTATGAAAGTGAAACAAGCCACACACAAAACAGATTGACATTAATTGTGTTCGACAGCTCAATATTTTCAGAATAAACTTGAATTTGTGTAGGAACGGGATTTACCGTTCATTGGAACGTCATGCCATTTTAATTTTAGTTTTAAATATTGCCATTATATATGCAATATATAAATATAAATATATATCAAATAAAATAGCGGAGAGAAATATTTGTTGTTTAGGATCGTTGGAGGGGGGGGGGGGAAGGGGGGGGGGGAGAATAAACTTAAAAGAAAAAAATTTTTTTTTTTTTTTTTTGTTGTAAATTGTTATAATTTTTATTGTCTTAAAATACACATTTTGACCCATCTCTTTCGCTCATTCGTATGTTGGTCTTTAATTACTCTTAGATGTAAAAAAAAAAAGAAGAAGAAAAAAGTTACCTAACGAAAACCGTATCCAGAAATTAGTAAGAAAGAAAATTGCTGGACGGGGAAATGTAAAAAAAAAAATGTCATAATAATTTTTTTTCTTCAAAAAATATTTGTTTCCAGTGGCGTAGTGAGGGTGTTTGGCGCCCGGGGGACAAGATTCGCGCCCGGGGACAAGATCCATTTTAAAGCGCCCCCTTTTTCTTTTTTTTCAACTCCCAAACCCATTATTTTCATCAATAAAATAATATCAAAGCACATTTTGGCGCCCCTAACTAGCTGGCGCACGGGGACATCTGTCCCCCCCCCCTGCCCCCGCCACGCTACCCCTCTGCGTTCACATGAATATGATTTAAACTATGGCAGTCACTAATTTTAAGACATCTTTTACGAGGGCCTAAAGTTACTTGGAGGGTTGGGTTGTTGTTGTTGTTTTTTGTTGTTGTTTTTTTAATGGTTTGTTCCGCATCCCCTAGTGCCTAGTGTTGATTGTATTGTCGTCTTGAATGATGAACATGCATATAACTTTAAATATGAATAAGAATCATAAAAAGTATTTTTGGACTACTTACAAAAATATTGAAGTTTTTACTACTTCTTATGGATAAGAATATAAGAATGGAAATTTTTTTATACCATGCCTTCATTTTAAACCGAAACGCTGGCTGGCCGAGCGGTCTGAACTGTCTCAAACCAAATAGCAGGTGGTCAGGAGTTCAATCAAAGCCAACATCCCAAGCACCCCGGGTGGACGGCAACCCATCTAAGAGAAGGCAAACTCTAAAATTTAAAACCAGGAGCCAGAATGATCAACAAATTGATCGTGGGTCCCTCAAATATAAGAAGAAGAAAAAAATAAGAAGAAATATAATATGTCATTTAAAAAATTAGCCGCCAGCCGTATCAGTCGTTAAACATCCCTCCACATCTCCCCTCTCTCAATAAAATGATCGCCGAATAACTAGATCGGTGTTTGTATATATATTTTTTTAAATATTACAAACAATCTGTGGGCTGTGTGCTGTCGGCTGTGGGCTGTGGGCTGTGGGCTGTGTGCTGTGGGCTGTGGGCTGTGTGCTGTGGGCTGTGTGCTGTCGGCTGTGGGCTGTGGGCTGTGGGCTGTGTGCTGTGTGCGGTCGGGCGTGGCCTGTGTGCTGTCGGCTGTGTGATTTTTTTCTCATCAAAAGAATATTAACTTAACTGAAATTAGGATTGGACGTTTATTGGCTTACTAAATAAAACATTTAGAAAAAAAGACAGGTTCCGCTATTGCTGCGACTACGTCAACAAATAGGCACTGGACTGACAAATAGAGTCAAATATCATAATAATATTCATATTCATTCATGCTGTTGGCAATTGGCCTAACTAAATAGGCCTACTGCTAATATAAAAACAAGGCAGAGTATTAGTATAGCCGCTATAGAAGCCCATCGGCTTAGACGATAGACCTATATTTAATATTATATATGCCCCTAAATTATAGTTATAGTTAGTCTCCCATCATATGCCTATACTATACTTATACACAGTAAATGACAGTACTAAACTGGTTATTACTAGGTATATCCCTGGCTCAGTAACTATAATTACTATAAATAATAAATAAATGTAGTATTCTAGGGCTCCTAATAATATATAATAAATTGTTTATAAATAAACTGTAGTTGTAGGCCTATGGACTATGGTATATACATATAACAGCAAAAATATGCCACATTATTCATTATATTATAGGGCCTATATTTGAATTTAAGCTATTTTCAAGTGTTGTCGCTGTTGAACCTGTTGAGTGTTGAACCTGTTGAGTGTTGAACCTGTTGAGTGTTGAACCTGGTGAGTGTTGAACCTGTTGAGTGTTGAACCTGTTGAGTGTTGAACCTGTTGAGTGTTGAACCTGTTGAGTGTTGAACCTGTTGAGTGTTGAACCTATTGAGTGTTGAACCTGTTGAGTGTTGAACCTGTTGAGTGTTGAACCTGTTGAGTGTTGAACCTGTTGAGTGTTGAACCAGTTGGACATGATGTGGTGTTTGGTTAGTTGTGTTAATAATTTATGAAATTCAAAGCACACAATTGACAATAGTTATATTTTCATGCACTTTTATTAATTAATTATATAAACAATAATATAGTAAAGTGCATTCTTTGTAATCATGATTTCACTTTTGAAATTGTTCTTCTATTAAAAACTTCTGTAACCTTCAAATTTGAAGTTCATTACTTGAATATTTAATGTTATGTCTTATAACATTAGAGCTTTATAATATATATCAATATAAATATCCACATCTTCCTTTATTTTTAAATTTTAAGAATCAAATTGTGAAAAGATGAGCTCCTCTACTTCTACATATTTTGATGATGATGAGGGCCCTAGGGAAATTTCTGGTTTTGTTTCGCTAGAACTTATACTTCAACATGGTCATCACGGTACAGCTTCAGTTTTCAGAGTAGAATTTCCACTATTTTCTTCCATAAAGTTGCTGAAAAAAGATATGGAACCAAGGGTAGGTGACTTATAGTTATAAGTGTTAATTAAGTATTTGCAGGTATTATTCAAAATCCCGTGTATGACTCTTCAAATGCTCATGCAAAAAGTCATGTTTAAGCTGTTTAGAATTAAAATAAAAACAGCCCTTCATAATTTCGTAACTAAATCATCCTGCATTAAACCATAGCTTGCGATTTCCTTACTGTATTCAACTATATAGGTTCATTCTGCTGAAACGAATTGTGCTAATTCCTATTGGTAATTCATTCTTTTAATTAATAATCAACTAATCAACAGATCAAGGTTAAACCAGAATTCCAAGAATGGTTTTACAAAGGGATTTTATTGAAAGACGATGACACTATGCTGAGCCTAAAAGTGAATGTTGATGACAAAATTGTTGTGAAGGAGAGGACATAAGCATGTTTGATTAGTTTTTAAGTGATTCAGTGAAGTGTGAAGAATTTGTACACCACAAACTCCAAAAACTTATGTTGAATTTAAGCATTTTAATTCCACTATTGTGAGTAAGAACCGAAAAAAGTAGGTTGTTCTTTTTTACTTTAAAAATATTTAGTGTTTGGCTTGAAATAATCTCATCAATTTTATTTTACTAGTCTAGATTCTGTCTTAAGAATCATTTGAATTTTTAGTGGGTTTTTGATTTGTTAAGCGCTTTCTGTTCATGACGTGTAGGATGACCCATCCTAAGCCTCTAACTTTTAAATGGCTTTTTTTTTTTTTTTTTAAATAAGATTTATTTTACTGACAGTACAATCATCAAGAACTGAATGTTATATTTTTGTTATCTTGTGAATTTTGAAAATTTTACCAATATTTAGGTTTTTGATTTGTTAAGCGCTTTCTGTTCATGACGTGTAGGATGACCCATCCTAAGCCTCTAACTTTTAAATGGCTTTTTTTTTTTTTTTAAATAAGATTTATTTTACTGACAGTACAATCATCAAGAACTGAATGTTATATTTTTGTTATCTTGTGAATATTGAAAACTTTACCAATATTTATGATGACAATTATGATGATTTATCTTATTATTGAAAAAACTTTGTAAGCTATTAAAAAATCTGCCCCATTATACATACTCTCAAAGAAACGTGGCTATGTAAAGTTTTGTAAGTTACAAGTCTTCGTTTGATCTAGTTGAAACCTAGAAATAAATGGTGTGCTTGTTGTTTATACAAAATTCCATGTATGTAAATTGAAACATTTCACATAAATATTTCTTAGCTGTTTTAGTTGTACCTACAATAAACATGCATCGTAAAAAACCTCAACGTTGTTGTTTTATAATAATTTATATTTAACAAATATATTTTATTTAAGTACCGGTATGTAACAAACGCATCACCTATCACCTGATCTATTTAAAATTGAGTTTAAGTAGTCTCCTTTGCTGTTTAATTTTTTCAAATTGAATTTGTAATATAATATTGTTCTGTTTCTTATGGTCAGAGGTTGTCAGTTGTGGTTAACTTTGACTTGACCAGTAGTCTAAGAGGAATAACATTAACTGTATGAAGTGTAGTATGGTTAACATTGACTTTTACAAGAGACCAACTGGAAGAGACCAACTGGAAGAGACCAACTGGAAGAGACCAACTGGAAGAGACCAACTGGAAGAGACCAACTGGAAGAGACCAACTGGAAGAGACCAACTGGAAGAGACCAACTGGAAGAGATCAACTGGAAGAGACCAACTGGAAGAGATCAACTGGAAGAGACCAACTGGAAGAGATCAACTGGAAGACATCAACTGGAAGAGACCAACTGGAAGAGATCAACTGGAAGAGACCAACTGGAAGAGACCAACTAGAAGAGACCAACTGGAAAAGACCAACTGGAAGAGACCAACTGGAAAAGACCAACTGGAAGAGCTCAACTGGAAGAGATCAACTGGAAGACATCAACTGCAAGAGACCAACTGGAAGAGACCAACTGGAAGAGACCAACTGGAAGAGACCAACTGGAAGAGACCAACTGGAAAAGACCAACTGGAAGAGACCAACTGGAAAAGACCAACTGGAAGAGATCAACTGGAAGACATCAACTGCAAGAGACCAACTGGAAGAGACCAACTGGAAGAGACCAACTGGAAGAGACCAACTGGAAGAGACCAACTGGAAGAGATCAACTGGAAGACATCAACTGCAAGAGACCAACTGGAAGAGACCAACTGGAAGAGACCAACTGGAAGAGACCAACTGGAAGAGACCAACTGGAAGAGACCAACTGGAAGAGACCAACTGGAAGAGACCAACTGGAAAAGACCAACTGGAAGAGATCAACTGGAAGACATCAACTGCAAGAGACCAACTGGAAGAGACCAACTGGAAGAGACCAACTGGAAGAGACCAACTGGAAGACATCAACTGCAAGAGACCAACTGGAAGAGACCAACTGGAAGAGACCAACTGGAAGAGACCAACTGGAAGAGACCAACTGGAAGAGATCAACAAAATTCTGCAATGTTTAAGCCTTCACCCAGTAGCGTAGCGAGGGTGTTTGGCGCCCGGGGACAAGATTCGCACCCGGGGCAAAGATCCATTTTTAGCGCCCCTTTTTCTTTTTTTGCAACTCTCAAACCCATTATTTTCATCAATAAAATAATATCAAAGCACATTTTGGCGCCCCTAACTAGCTGGCGTCCGGGGACATCTATCCCCCCTGCCCCCACCACCCTACGCCTCTGATTGTTTCGCACAAACTTCTGGTAACAAACACAATTGAAAATCGAACTCAAAACCCCACCTCCCATCTTCAATTGACATAAATATGTGTATATAACTGCATGATATGCGAATGATTTCAAGTTTCAAGTTGAACGGTCAACTATATGGACAAAACCTCTTTTTTAAATTATATTGACAAAAATCTGTCTAGCAAACAATATGGATAAAACCTCTCTATGAAACAATTATGACAAAACCTCTCTATTATACTATTTTGACAAAATCTCTCTATTATACAATATGGACAAAACCTCTCTATTATACTATTTTGACAAAATCTCTCTATTATACAATATGGACAAAACCTCTCTATTATACTATTTTGACAAAATCTCTCTATTATACAATATGGACAAAACCTCTCTATTATACTATTTTGACAAAATCTCTCTATTATACAATATGGACAAAACCTCTCTATTATACTATTTTGACAAAATCTCTCTATTATACAATATGGACAAAACCTCTCTATTATACTATTTTGACAAAATCTCTCTATTATACAATATGGACAAAACCTCTCTATTATACTATTTTGACAAAACCTCTCTATTATAAAATATGGACAAAACCTCTCTATTATACTATTTTGACAAAATCTCTCTATTATACAATATGGACAAAACCTCTCTATTATACTATTTTGACAAAACCTCTCTATTATACAATATGGACAAAACCTCTCTATGAAACAATTATGACAAAATCTCTCTATTATACTATATGGACAAAACCTCTCTATTATACTATTTTGACAAAATCTCTATATTATACAATATGGACAAAACCTCTCTAGTAAACTATACGGACAAAACCTCTCCAGTAAACTATATATGGACAAACCTCTCCAGTAAACTATATATGGACAAACCTCTCTTAGTAAACTATATGGACAAACCTCTCTTAGTAAACTATATGGACAAAACCTCTCTAGGCTTCTGCATGGCTCTGTAATTGGACTCTGGGCTCTCAAGGGCTCTAAACCAGGCATTGCTTATCTGAGCCCCATCATGGCCCAATCTACATCTACGTGTGTAACCCCAGCAATGTTAAAAATGACCGCACCATAAATTATTACATATGAACTATATTTAAGCAACTCATTGAATTCCCGATTTTATTATTATCGCTTTTAAATGCGAAGTATTTTTTTCCGCCTAAGGAAGTTAAAAATAACCTTGGGGGGATTCCAAAAATCAGATCACCATTTTTTTATAGTTATATTATTATATGAATACCGCATTCTATGTTGCAGTTTCAAAAGATAGGCAAATTGCGCAGTAAACTTCGTAAACTGTTGCACAAATGTTTGACATACACCGAAACATAAATGATATCTCGTAGAAGAACAGGTTGTTCGACTTCCTTCAGCGTTTTAAATTTCGCCAGAAATAAATTGCAACTCCTTCAAAACGTGCAGAGAGAAAGAAATATTTTATCAGTGAAGCAGTTTTGTAAAGGTTCTGGGGGAAAAAAAACAACAAAACAACAACCAACAAACAAACAATGTTTTGTGAAAAGCCTTGTCATGCTGTGTTGTCACCTTTGGCTCCAGCCAACAGGACGATGGCGTCGATGGCAGCACATTCTCTGAGGCTAGCTCTGCGCCCTGGAAACACGTGTTTGTAAAAACTGTAGCCAAGCGTGGCCTATCACTATTTTCATGTTTACAAAATAACACACGCACACACACATATATAAATACACACACATCACACAATTTAAAAAAAACAACTAAATAAACAAATTAAAAAAAAGCAGTCCAGCAGCCATCTTTATATTGGCCCAGGTTCAGTACCTCGGGTATCTACAACCCAAAAAAAAAAACAAAAAAAAAAACGTAATAAAAAAATAATAAAAAACCGTCTCTACACACTATGGCAAAGATTACAGCTGTTCAACTATGTTCAGGATTTATCACTTATCTGGATAGATGTTATCAGTACATGATTATACTTAGGGCCTTATGCTATTGTTACGGAAATTCGGACTGGAGATTTGCGTGCACGGTTGTAAAGCCAGACTGGAGGTATCGGATCTTTCGGAGTTGATGTTGTTGTTGCTGGAGGTATCGGATCTTTCGGAGTTGATGTTGTTGTTGTTGTTGCTGGAGGTATCGGATCTTTCGGAGTTGATTTTGTTGTTGCTGGAGGTATCGGATCTTTCGGAGTTGATTTTGTTGTTGTTGCTGTTGACCGAAGTTGTAATTTGTAACTTCTCATAATTTTTTATCATTTTAAAAAGAAAATTTAACTTTGAATGCCTTTTTTAAAGCCCACAATGTTGAAAAGGACTGTAATGACTTTATGACGGAATTGGGAATATCTTAGATTCGGGATCGAAATTTGCGTGCTATTTTCTGTGACCGGGCGGCATTTGAAGGACACGAGACCCCTGGATGAGGACACCGCCCGTCGAGATTGCTCAGCTTTGGCAGTGACGTTTCAACATTGATAAGAATTAATAGCGTCCCCCATAATGTCCTAAACCTGATATCACGCGGCTGTGTGTTGGCGTCGTGGTGTGCCGCCCCAAAAGTGAAACGGTCGCGTTTGACTGGTTGCCGCGGCACATTTCGCGGAAAGACTAGACACGATCGGGGCTGTCCCGTCTCACACTGCAGTAATTCGTCCCCGAGATAGGTATGTCATAGACACCTGAACAGGTACAGCGTCAGTTGGGGCATGACAACGGGACCAAGGCACATGAAACGAGCCGTGATAGAGCCGTGCTGTAGAGGGTCGTTGATTTACTTAGGTGTAGTGTAAGGAGACTTTGAAATAACTTTTTTTTAATTTTCCCTCACGGATTTCCAGCAGAAGGTGAGTCGAATAATGTTGTGTCAAATTGATTTCTTGAAGATCGATACATATATATATTTTTTATTTGAAAAGTGACACATTTTGGTGTGACGTTTTGTTCACTGGAGAACTTTGTGATAGCTTTGTGATAGCTTTGTGACAGCGTTGTGATAGCGTTGTGATAGCTTTGTGATAGCTTTGTGATAGCTTTGTGACAGCTTTGTGACAGCTTTGTAATAGCTTTGTGTATAGCTTTGTGATAGCTTTGTGTATAGCTTTGTGATAGATTTGTGTATAACTTTGTGATAGCTTTGTGTATAGCTTTGTGATAGCTTTGTGTATAGCTTTGTGATAGCTTTGCGATAGCTTTGTGATAGCTTTGCGATAGCTTTGTGACAGCTTTATGACAGCTTTGTGATAGCTTTGTGTATAGCTTTGTGATAGCTTTGTGTATAGCCTTGTGATAGCTTTGTGATAGCCTTGTGATAGCTTTGCGATAGCTTTGCGACAGCTTTGTGACAGCTTTGTGACAGCTTTGTGATAGCTTTGTGTATAGCTTTGTGATAGCTTTTCACCTCTTGTGTTAGCTTGCAGTTACTGATCATCTTCCTGTTTGTGATAGTGCTCTCTCCGGGTGCTACATTTCACCTTTGTATCACCGTGAGTAAAGATTAAATTAATGTGTAGTATGTCTCAAGTAGCGTGTTATTAAATTTTATATTCCCATCATGTATATATGTATATATATATATTTAAAAATTTTAAAAAAAAGCAAAAAAAAAAAATATTTAAAAAACCCATCTGTGTAGAATTTCGATGACTCGAATGACTTAACTGAAAACGTTTGTGACAGAAGCACAATGATGGTTAGACTCTAGCGATATTTTTTACGGACTTTTCGGGCTTGCCATTAAAAAACGTTGTATCGGGACGTAGTTGAATGGTACACAAGTTTTTGATATGTTTCATTCTCTACATTTAATTTTTTTTTTAATTGCCCCATGTAGCCCCCCCCCCCCCCCACACACACACACTTTTTGTTCTCTCCCCAAAATCCTCCTCCACCTCAAAAAATATCTTTAAATAAATCGTTGCACCATTCACGGACGTATCTATTATTCCACACGCTGGTTTTGACACACCCTAATTTTTTTTGTATTGCTTATGTGTTCTAGACACTGACTATTTGACAACTATCAAATAGAGGCACAACCGGAACAAGGAGAGACACATTTAAACAAACAAACAAACAAAAAAATTACAAATCTTCTCAATCACGTTGAACAACTCACTTGACATGATTGAACAAGAACAAAAGATGTTGTAGATTTCAACATAGAACTTCACTTGAACATTCATGAACATTTGTGTAACGTCTTAAACTCGTGAGTCTTGTACAGTCTCCCCCCCCCCCCAAACCCCCTCTTTTCCACCCCAATGCAGTAAATTTTATATTCTTGCCCTCTCGTGAACGCTTGTTTCAAATGTTCAACAACATAGAACTTCACTTGAACATTCATGAACATTTGTGTAACGTCTTAAACTCGTGAGTCTTGTACAGTCTCCCCCCCCCCAAACCCCCTCTTTTCCACCCCAATGCAGTAAATTTTATATTCTTGCCCTCTCGTGAACGCTTGTTTCAAATGTTCACCTTTAGTAATTCTGGAAGTCGAGAATTAGATTTAAAAAAAAAATAATTAATAAATAAATGAATTTTTAAAAAAAAACGAAAACGAATAGAACGATACTAGAAGGAATCGATCACAGAATGATGTCATGGATTGGAGAGTTCAAAACGTAAACATTTTTGGCTAAATTCGTCTATCAAAATAGTGTTGTGCTACCCTGATAGTGTTGTGCTATACCCTGATAGTGTTGTGCCACCTTCATAGTGTTGTGCTATATATACCCTGATAGTGTTGTGCTATACCCTGATAGTGTTGTGCTATACACTACACGGATAGTGTTGTGCTATACACTGATAGTGTTGTGCTATACCCTGATAGTGTTGTGCTATACACGGATAGTGTTGTACTATACCCTGATACCATCGTTGAGACACACAACTTTTGTTGCATTCATCAAACGGAAAATTGTATGCCTTCCTCTCTCCCCCCCCCCTCCCCACAATTTTTCCTCTTCACCCGGCTGTCAAATTGAATCTCTCATCAATCAACCCAATCAACACCAAACGTAAGTCTTAAACAATGGGCTTGTTTGCCCACACCGCAACCCCATCACTTTAGACTGATTTTACCCTGGAACGTGTAAATTGGTGGAGGACCCCTCCTCCTCCCCCCCCACCCCCCAATCATTAATTGAACCGTGGACAGTATCAAGGACGGCCTGGGCCTGGGCCCACACACACACCTGTGCGGTGTCACCGCCCCGATGTGACGCACCACTTCCTTTTGTTTTCTAAGTCTTCATTGAACCCCCCTCCCCCCCCCTCTCGTTTAGGTACAGAAGGGATCAGAAATGCGCTTTTTGTAGAATGTTTGACACCCCTCCCCC
>CAXITT010000352.1:131099-141563 GCA_964033795.1 Lymnaea stagnalis
GGGGGGGGGGTTTCCTGCAGTGTTTTATCATTTTTTTCGTCGAGTTTCGACAAAGCCAGTGACAATGAAATTATGCAGAATGATGTTATAGGCGGGGGTCACGTAGTGATAAGAAGATGAGTCATGGGACATATAATTGTGTGACTGGACACGTCATGGAGCCTTGGAGATAAGATAACAATCTTATGTTTGGAAGGTTTAGTGGTGGGGGGGGGTTAAAAGTGGGGGGGGGGGTATTTTGAGAGACAAGTGCCAGGGTTGACATATTGAATTTTTGTTTAAAAAGCACCCAACAATATTTCAAATTGTCAAACTTTGTGTGTGCGATAAAACAATGGGTTTGTTTGGTGGGGGCGGGGGGTGAAGGGGGGATTTTTGCAGTATAACTCTAGCACCAACTAAAAATGGCTCTAGCTATACTGTGCATACTCCAGCTATACCCTGCATGCCCTTACTATACTGTGCAAGCTCTAGCTACACTGTGCAAGCTCTAGCTACACTGTGTATCGGTCCTGTGTCTCAGATGGAAAGTCTCACAATGTATCGGATGAGCCGCACTGCTCTGTCGCATGACGCACCGAACAGTTTTAAGAAACACTGCTCCGTGATATGACAGAGCAGTGCTTCCTTAAAAGTCTTCAGCGTGTCATACGACAGAGCAGTGCTTCCTTAAAGCCGTTCAGGTGTGTCAAAGTGCGTCACGAATTATTCCCAACGTGCCAGGGGTCAGTTTGACATGCCGTTAATAGTGTCGCTAATTTTGTTATTAATCTTAAAAATCTTTTTTTTTTAAATCCACTTCTTTAACGGGCCGACTAGTTGGGTGCTCACACCTTGTTCCCGGACCACCAGCAGAGCTACCACTCAATTTTTTTTTAAATTCCCAAGATTTTGTCAAAATATTTTCCAAGATTTTGTTAAAATATTTCCCAAGATCAGGAAACATATGAGTTGTTTTTTTTAAAAAGTGAGTTTTTGTCCCGAATGGTTTAGTGAATTCCCAAGATCTTGGGAACATTCCCAAGGCGTGGCAGCCCTGACCACCATTTTTTTTTAGATGCACTGGGACAGACGACAATTTTTTCCAGACGGTTCTGCCTGTGAATGGCCGCACCCACGGCAGAACTGTTGTACGCTACATTTGAAACCATGTGACATTTCTAGCTTTCTAAAATACATGGAAGAAACAAAACCTTTTATCGTCCAAATATTCACCACACTTGACCTTCACCGTTCGCGTCACCGAAATGGGGTTGTAGAGTTGAAACGCACTCACACACACGCACTCACTGACCCGCACACGTAGACCCTCCAGCTTTGTCAGTGACGTGTTGCTATTTTTGGAATCATGCCCCCCCACACACACCCTCCCCCCACCCTGGGAGCTCAGCTGTTATGAATTATTCCACTGCCTTATCTTTTGTTATAGCTTCGATCGAATGTTTCGGTGGTTTCGGTGAGATCGAATACCCCAGCTACTCCAGTGATATAATCGATTTCGGATCCACATTCACCACCCTCTTCGCTTGCGACCTCCTACCACCACAAAAAAAGAAGTCATTTAGTTGCGAAACGGTATCGAGTTGAACGATTACTCCCAAATCAGATGGTACGATCTTTTGACAGTTCTGTGTAAAGTTGTGTAGGACAATCGCCACACGGCAAGACCCATCTCTTTCCCCGTTTTCAAATGACCCAGTTTCCGCTTTAATTGTTTGGTTTCTAATAACAAAATGGCCCATTGTCTCCTCTTGGACGGCCTCTGACGTCAACCATAACGAAAGTGGTTCTCGAAGTGGACACTTGTCCCACTTTCGTGAATGTTGGATTATAAACGTATTTCTGGGAGCTCGGAGAGTTAGAATTAAGTTGGTTTCAGTGTGTGTGTATGGAGGGGGGATCTTGAGATCTTTAGAATTTGTGTAGTCTCTTTAAAAAAAATAATTTAAAAAAGTAATTAAAAAATGACGACTCATCAAAGACACATGACGACACATCAAAGACACATGCCGACACATCCCAGATACTTCACAGACACATCATAGAAGCATGATGATATATCACAGACACACGAAAACAAATCACAGAGACATGACGACACACCAAAGATGCGTCACGGACACATGGCTACACAACATAGACACAAGACGACACATCACATACAGACACATCACTCGTGACATCTCATACACATGACCCATGACGAAACATGACGACACATGACGACAGATCCCAGACACAGGATCAGACAGATCAATGGGCATGGTCAACCACGTTTGAGTTCAAAGCAACTAAGGGCATTCGAGGGCAGGGGAGGACGTGCTTAGGAGGGCATTCGAGGGCAGGGGAGGGCCTGATTAGGAACGGTTTTCTCCAATCTCTTCCCCCATGAAATGTCTTCGGAATGCTTAACGTATCGATCACTCGTGTGTGGCAACTGAATTGATCGGATAATGGACTTGTTTCGATTCAAGGGTTTCCCGATCATATCTGTTGGCGTTTAGTCTGAGGTCGACATGGGGTCGATGGCCAGCGATCAGGACACTTTAGAGGCAAATTCTGTGTGATGTGGGGGTTATCGAAGGTGTGAGAACCGCGCATTCACATTATTTACAACCTCCCCTTCCATTTTTGAGTCTCTCTGTCTCTCTCATTCTCCCACACTCTCTCTCTCTCTCTCTCTCTCTCTCTCTTTCTCTCTCTCTGTTTGCTTGTGCTTGTCAATAGAGGAACAGAATCAATACCAGACGTCTCGAGACCTCGAACCCTTACGTCACGGGAACCTGGCGTGTTATTGACCGCGACACATTCAGCCAAGCGGAACCATAAATAGATGCACGTGCAGAGAACGCTCTCTCCAGACTAGGGGTAACTTTTTTTTTTTTTTTGGGGGGGGGGGGGGGAAAGAGAGAGACCCTAGTTCACGCCTGATGAAACGTCCCAAAAGTCCCTGTTGTTAGATGCACTCGCCGACCTCCTTGAGAGATGATTAATGGAGTACATATTCCGTTAATACGGGGCAAAATGTCTCACCAATGCTTCTATCTCACCAATGCTTCTATCTCACCAATGCGTCTATCTCACCAATGCGTCTATCTCACCAATGTGCCTATCTCACCAATGCGCCTATCTCACCAATTCGTCTATCTCACCAATGCGTCTATCTCACCAATGTGCCTATCTCACCAATGCGTCTATCTCACCAATGCGTTTATCTCACCAATGCGTCTATCTCACCAATGCTTCTATCTCACCAATGCTTCTATCTCACCAATGCTTCTATCTCACCAATTCGTCTATCTCACCAATTCGTCTATCTCACCAATGCGTCTATCTCACCAATGCGTCTATCTCACCAATGCGTCTATCTCACCAATGCGTCTATCTCACCAACGCGCATACGCGTTTGAATTTTCTATACCCCCCCCCACACACACACAACTTAGAACCAAAAAACCCCCCACCTATTTTCTTACACAAAGTAGTGTGACCGCCTTCATTGTACGCAAACAAATATATTACAATGTAAGCTTATATCGGTAGTTTAAAAAAAAAATATATTATTCACCCTCAAAGCATGTAATATTTATGTTATGGATTATGATGTAATGTGTAAAGCACGCGTAACCCTGAGTCTTGAGCATAACACAAGCGATGTCCGTTATGGATTGTATAAGATGTGTTAAAGAAAAATAACAAACAAGGGGGTAACAGTAGAGTGATCGCCATTGAATGTGTGTTTGTTGCAATACGCGTATTGTGACAGATGTGCTGTTATGTGCGATGACAGGTGCGCTGTGATGTACGATGACAGGTGCTCTGTGATGTACGATGACAGGTGCGCTATGATGTACGATGGCAGGTGCGCTGTGATGTACGATGACAGGTGCGCTGTGATGTACGATGACAGGTGCGCTGTGATGTACGATGACAGGTGCGCTGTGATGTACGTTGACAGAAGTGTTACGTGCGTATGTAGCGATCTATTATGACAGTGTCACCAAGATTATCTTCCTATTGTATTACCGTCCCCTGTGTGTGTATCTTACGTGCTGGCTGTGTCGGGACGTCGTGCGTGCTGGCTGTGTCGAGACGACGTGTGTAGTTGTTATCGGTTTCAGATCGAATCGGTGTCAGTCCCAATTTCTGTGCGGTCTACTCCGTGGTCAATGCGGTCACCTACTCTTGTGCGTGTTGTCCCCTGTGTCCGCCATGCATCACATCACATTCAATATAGTGTTCAAGCAGCGTTGTATTGCTATCATTTCGAATTTTACCTTATTAAACGTAGTCTATTTCAATGGTAACAACAACAAAAACAGGACACCGTTATGATGGCACCTTTATGATGACACCTTTATGATGACACCTTTATGATGACACCTTACGCGGATAAAAGCTGAGTAATTTTGGAGAGAAAAACATTGAAACTCAGTAGTAGATCAAATTTATTATGATGGGATCAGTAGTAGATCAAATGAAGTATGATGGCATCGGTATAAGATCAAATGAAGTATGATGGCATCAGTAGTAGATCAAATGAAGTATGATGGCATCAGTAGTATATCAAATGTAGTATGATGGCATCCTTAGTAGGTCAAATGTTGATCTGTGTACAAACTGTATCCCACTTTTATTATTCCTTTTAAAGGCATGCTTGATATATTCTCTATCCGCGTTCTCCAAGCGGTGGTCCGCGGACAGACGGGTCCGCAAGCCTCACGTTGCCGGTCCGCACAGACCGCGATATTTATGGTCAACTAAAACGATAATATAATTAATAACCCCGGCAACGGTCCCTGGTGCAGTTTCGACACACCGGTCCGCCAAACTTAACAGTTTGAGAGACGCCGTTCTATATTATAGGTTTTATATCGCATATGTAATAACTGAACCTGCGGTGAAGAAAGGTGCTGTTAAAACTACGACCGACGGCAATTAACTAATATGCATGATCTCATACTCCGACAGGCAAGACGAACACGATGACCTACCAGACCAACATCCATATCAAGGAGGAGCCCAGCTCACCCCCCTCCATCGACCAGCTCGGCAACGCCACCACCACCACCACCACCACCACCAACATTGAGCACCACCACTTCTCGGGGTCGGTGCTGACCTATGGCAGGAACCCTCCCGGGGGACTCTCCTATGCGGGGGGCCACAGCGGCGCCCCACGGGGCGTGCTGTTTCCTGGTCAGCAGACCCCCGTGACGCCCCCCTACGACGTGAACGGTGAGGATTACAAGTGGCCGATCGGTGGGCCGGAGACGCCCGCCAGCCCGAAGAGCTGCCTCAAGGAGACGATCCTGTCGAGGAGGCGGGCCAGGGGCGAAGGGGAGCTGGAGAATCTGTTCGAGGAGCCCAAGCAATACAAGGTAAGTGTCCTGGGGAAATGCCAACAACGCGATGTGACCCGACTAGAGAGATTGAATGGTGTTGAGTATTTTTGTACAGGTGGGTGAACACTGTCTTGTTGAGCGAACACTTTCTAGTTGAGGTATCACTGTAGAGTTGAGTGAAGACTGCGTAGATGTGAGTGAAAACATGTCCGAATTCCTTTGAGAAACAACCAAGCTAGTACATTTTTGCATGTAATAGAAACCACATCACTGAATGATGTTCAGTTATACCACAGGCTAAATCTGAAATTATAGGCAGTTACCACAGACTAAATCTGAAATTATGGGCAGTTACCACAGACTAAATCTGAAATTATAGGCAGTTACCACAGACTAAATCTGAAATTATAGGCAGTTACCACAGACTAAATCTGAAATTATAGGCAGTTACCACAGACTAAATCTGAAATTATGGGCAGTTACCACAGATTAAATCTGAAATTATGGGCAGTTACCACAGACTAAATCTGAAATTATGGGCAGTTACCACAGATTAAATCTGAAATTATGGCAGTTACCACAGACTAAATCTGAAATTATGGGCAGTTACCACAGATTAAATCTGAAATTATGGGCAGTTACCACAGACTAAATCTGAAATTATGGGCAGTTACCACAGATTAAATCTGAAATTATAGGCAGTTACCACAGACTAAATCTGAAATTATGGGCAGTTACCACAGACTAAATCTGAAATTATGGGCAGTTACCACAGACTAAATCTGAAATTATAGGCAGTTACCACAGACTAAATCTGAAATTATAGGCAGTTACCACAGACTAAATCTGAAATTATAGGCAGTTACCACAGACTAAATCTGAAATTATGGGCAGTTACCGCAGACTAAATCTGAAATTATGGGCAGTTACCACAGACTAAATCTGAAATTATGGGCAATACACCCGGTCTAATGATTGCATCCAAGGCTTCATTATTTTTGATACAACAAAGACAATTCAGTCCACATGTCTTGAGTTTTCTTGTCTTCTGATATCAGTTTGTTTAGAAGGCGCTGTATACCACGTTGATGATTGCAGCATGGGGCGGTTATTTCTCGTCTTATGATATCAGCGAGACAAGAGCATCTCTTCCAGAGAACTATAACTCTGATCTTTGAAATCTATCCGCAGCTTACCAAAGCAGACTTGGAAAGGAGAGAGCGGCGCAGAGAGCAGAACCGCCGAGCGGCCAGGAGGTGCAGGACCAAGAAAAAGATTGTCCAAACCATAGTATGTAAGGTACGCCATATATATACACACACACGCGCGCGAGCACACAACATCTCTGCACGTGACAGCTTGTGGAACTCAGCGGCTGGGGCCATCTGAGCCATGTCATCCGGGCCATGTCATCTGAGCCATGTCATCTGAGCCATGTCATCCGGGCCATGTCATCTGAGCCATGTCATCTGAGCCATGTCATCTGGGCCATGTCATATGGGCCATGTCATCTGAGCCATGTCATCTGAGCTATATCATCTGGGTCATGTCATCTGGGTCATGTCATCTGGGTCATGTCATCTGGGTCATGTCATCTGGGTCATATCATCTGAGCCATGTCATCTGAGCCATATCATCCGGGTCATGTCATCTGAGTCATGTCATCTGGGTCATGTCTTCTGGGCCATGTCGTCTGGACGCGTTTTTAATACAGCCAATGATCACCACAATTGATAAAAAAAAATAACAATGGAACCTTTCAATCAAAACATTATACCACCGATAATATTCTTCCATCATGTAATCAATTATCATTATGGTGTTTTTTTAAATGCACAAAACAAATATTCAGTTACGAATGGGGTTGATTCCTTCAATGTTCAACTTGTTTGTCCAATAGCAGTTTGAGAACCGTTGTTTAACGACGATTGTTTGACGGCTAAACAAACATTCATTTACATTAAATGGGAAATAGTTTTTTTTTTAATGGCTTGATTTCAGGTACATCAGTTGTAAGAGAGTTGTAAGAGTGTAATTATTGATTTATCAGTTGTACAATTATTGATTTGTCTATTGTTTCACCCCCCCCCCCTCTCTCTCTTTATAGTTTTTTTTTTAATTGCTTGATTTCAGGTACATCAGTTGTAAGAGAGTTGTAAGAGTGTAATTATTGATTTATCAGTTGTACAATTATTGATTTGTCTATTGTTTCACCCCCCCCCCCTCTCTCTCTTTTCCAGGAGTCAGAAAAAATCGGAAAGGAAAACGAACAGCTCCACCAGGAGATCGATGAGTTGAGAGACGAGATTGCCCGACTCCACCACTTCATTGAGAACCATCGTAAGGTGTGTCAGTGCCCCGAGACCTTCAACGTCGCAGGCTTGTTCTTCAGCAGCGACCTAGGCGTCCCGCACGAGGACACCAGCGCACCGATGTCGACGAACTCCATCACCGACGCCATCAGCGATGCCCACCAAACCTTGGGGGACGGGGCCAACAACAGTTTTCCCCAGCCGACCAGCCTCGGCGACAGTCAAGACATGGGCGCCTCCTGTAACACCTACGCCTCGAGCTCTGGTGGGCTCTCGGAAAAACCTAATGTGAACTTGCCGAGCTGGGACCTGGTGAATCTGTCCTCTGACCTCCCGCAAGAAACCTTTTTCGGTGTGTTCGGCGCTTTCCCCCAGAACAACTCCTCCGCGGAAGGGTACGCCCTCACCCCGGCGAACAGTGCGCACGTACCGTTCTCGTGCGTGACGTCAGAAACCTCCCACGAGATGGCCGAGATGACCTGTGTTGACCCCAACCTGGTCCAGGAGCAGCAGCAGCAGCAACCTGTCGGTCAGCTCCCGCCCTTCCGCAGCATCCTACCCGCCTCGCAGACCGGCTTCTCGGAACGTCGTCGGGCATCTCCTGGTCACCAGGACGCCCAGACGGCTCCTCCGCCGGCGTACGGCACCTACACGGCGATACTCACGGCTTCCGGCGGTCACCCCTCCCGGCTGGTCTGCGGCGGCCAACCCCAGGGGTTTCAGGCAAACCACGCGCTGGAATACATGTGTGTGGACGCGTACGGCCAGGACCAGGAAAGCTATTTGAACTACTTCAACAACCCCGGAGATTTTTCCAAACGTGTGACCATGTGACCGCGTGACTAGCTGGACTATCTTACAACCGTACTCTAAATAGATTTGTTATCGGCATACGACACAACTCATCTCCCCCATGCCCTCACACACGAGAAGTTTTACAGATGGCGATTTTTTTGTTGACCCCCCATATGTTCATGGAAAGACGTTCCAGTCATTTCGGACTTCCCCTTTGATGAACATGAACAATGACACTGAACAAGATGTCGTTTTTCAGCGACGTTTACCGTCACACTTCGTCAAACTTCTAAATTGTAATGATGTTATTTTACCCCGGACGAAATATTGTTTTACCCCATACACTTTCAAATATATTATTGTTTCTGAGTGTAAATCAAAATATTCCAACGTGTATTTACCAATTTCTTGTTCAGACCAAATCCACTGGATCTCATTTTCTTTCATTTTGTAAATATATTGTGTTTAAAAAATGTCAAGTGTGTTAAAGTGAACAATTTTGTTTACTTTTAATGATGTGTCGGTGCCTGGCTTTGAGACAAGGCATTTTAAAGGGAGATTTGAGCTAATAACAGGTGGTGTTAGGGCCAGGCTAACAATATTAGCGGACATCCTTGAAAGAGGTCTAAAGAAAAGTTTATGATAGGTTTTTGAAAATGCTTAAAATAGGTTTTTAGGAAAGGTTTTATGACTAATTCAGGACTTACTTAAAATAGTTATAAGAGAGAATTACAAGAGCTTTTTAGAAAAGGCTTAAAATCGGCTTCAGTAAAAGTCTCATGCTAGGGCACAGGTCAGGGTTTGGTGAGGTTGGATGAGATACACTCTTAACCACCAACTTGACCCTGTCGCCAGCCCACACAGGACAGGGTTTGGTGAGGTTGGATGAGATACACTCTTAACCACCAACTTGACCCTGTCGCCAGCCGCCCACAAAGGAGAATAACAATCTAAAAAGATTAATTTAAAAATATTTTGAACATTCGAAAACCATGTAAAACCCGCACTTCCCTTTCACCCTGCTACTCAGAATAGTTCGATAATTCTATGTACATAAAGTGTGAATAGTTATATAATTCTATGTACATAAAGTGTCAAATAGTTCTATAATTCTATGTACAAAGTGTTAATAGTCTTATAGTTTTATGATCCAAAATGTAAATAGAGCTAAAATTCTATGTCCCGTAATGTTTATTATTTTTTTTTAAATCTATGCCTAAAAAATGTGCCCATCCTCACACTGAACTTTATAAAAGGTATCTTTCTTGTATAAGCTACTTTTCAACGATTTTAAACCATATGTCATTACGTGGAGTCTAAAAAAATTGGAAGCGTTTTTATTGTATAAAAAAAACTACGAAAAATGTAATTTAAAATTTAAAAAAAGCAATGTAAATAAAACTTATATGAAAGTAAATTATTTTTTTTTTAAATGTACAGTTGAACTTTTTAATATAAATAATATATACGTGTATCATGTTTGAAACAGAAAAAAAAACCAACAACCTGAAAATCTAGTTTTTAAAACTGAAATCTCCTCTTGATATTACTCACCTCCTACAGTGACCTTACCTGCTGCATAATGTTGCTTTACAACAACGCTGACTTGTTACAACAACCAACAACTCCATCCACACCTCTCTAAAAAAAAACAACAAAAAAAACAAAAAAAAACAAGAGATTCTCAACTCATGTCCTCATGTGCCTGCAAATGTAAGTTGTTGTTGTTGTTGTTGTTGTTATTGTTGCCATTTTTTTAACGTTATTTAAAATAAAGACAACATTTATTTGTTGATTACTGATGATATTGAAAGTACATGTCCAATACAGCGGACTGGAAAGTCAGATTTATTTTCTATTAACAATGTATTCAAGCGTGTCATGGTTTTTTTGTTGTTTTTTTTTTTTTTTTTTTTTTTTTTTTTTTTTTTTTTTTTTTTTTTTTTTTTTTTTTTTTTTTTTTTTTTTTTTTTTTTTTTTTTTTTTTTTTTTTTTTTTTTTTTTTTTTTTTT
>CAXITT010000352.1:141803-152792 GCA_964033795.1 Lymnaea stagnalis
TTTTTTTGGGGGGGGGGGGGGGATACAAATATAAACCCTGGCTACGCCTCTGGTGGAGCCGCCTAAAACGAGAGGTGACCACAAACATGACCACCCAGGAGCGGATAAGCTAAACAGAAACCTGTGAAACCATAGCTCGGCTCCGGAGTTCAGGTGTTTGTCCAAAGACACGGGGCCCATTTGGAGTTTTTTCTTTTTTTTTTTTGTGGTTCTTTTTAAAATGTCTTTCGGAACTGTATCCTGATTGTGTATTAACTATATGCACGTATGCTAATTTTGGTATGGATTCTCTCAGGGCCGCAATAGGCACTGGCAGCAGATCTACCACAGGCCTGTTTAGTAAATAGAAATGGGTTGTGTGACACATATCGAAACACCAGTGACATGGACCGCATGCAGATCGTCGTATCGATTGAAGGGGACTGTCGCAGTTCAGCCGACAGACCTGCGTTTAGCTTCCTAGCCTTGTTTTTGTATGCGGGGACCTACGGTCTACCTCCACGGACAACGTCCCCATTCCACGGCGTCAAGCGTTAGCCAGGGTTTGTGGTGTGACGTCATTGACACGGTGCCAGGGTTAAAGGGTTCCTGAATAGATATAAAACTTATAATATCTCTCTCTCTCCCTCACTCTCTCTCTCTCTCTCTCTCTCTCCCTCACTCTCTCTCCCTAACTCTCTCTCTCTCCCTCACTCTCTCTCTCCCCCTCACTCTCTCTCTCTCCCTAACTCTCTCTCTCTCTCTCTCTCTGTTCCATCTGGCTCTAAAAGAACACATTAACCGCTTCGTACCCTAACGAAGTACAAAGCCTCTAATAGTGTCATATCATAATGGTGGTAAACCTCTTCATTTGTTTCGTTTCTTGCTCTTGCGTCATCACAAGAGACGGGTCATGTTTTTATGTGATGATCAATTAAAAAAAATAAATTGTTATTATATTCTTCAAATAAAACATTTATACATTTTTGGACCTCAAAAAAAAAAAACTGTGCTAGCAATGGTATGGTTAATATATCATCCGAGGGCCTCAGTGATTTCATGGTGTGATAACCTCTGAATTTTGCTTTATTAGACATTATGTTTACATGTCATTTTTATCTTATTAATATTGTATTATTTTTTAAAGAATATAATTTTTTAGTTTTATGTATGCCAAGTAACAAAGTAAATGAATATATGTCTTATAAATAATAAGACTCTTTAATAGATGGAGGAATTTTGCCTTTAAAATCATATAAATAGAAACATTGTTGTTTTTTTTCGTGGTTTTTTTTTTGTTGGGATTTTTAATTCTGAAAAACAGTTTTGAATCCACTTGTATTCTCCTTACGACCACATTCTTTGTGTTATCAAAGATGGAAAGACACCGTGATTCGTTCTGTTCTGATTTTAATCCTGGTCTGTGACACATCTGTGACAGCGACAAGCACGGCGCGTGGCACTCGAACTGACCGCCTACGTTGTCCAACCTGACATGACTTTACCACGACGTATGGGTCCAACCTTTAGAGCAGCCACAGTTCCAATAGGGCAACAGGTCCAGCTTGGCCAAAAGTCCTGTATGACAGCAGATCCAACTACGACAACAGGTCTAATATGACAGCAGGTCCAATATGACAACAGGTCCAATATGACAACAGGTCCAATATGACAGCAGATCAAAATATGACAAATGTTTAAATATGACAACAGGTCCAACTATGACAACAGATCCAACTATGACAACAGATCCAACTATGACAACAGATCCAACTATGACAACAGGTCCAACTATGACAACAGGTCCAACTATGACAACAGATCCAACTATAACGAAAGATCCAACTATGACAACAGATCCAACTATGACAACAGGTCCAACAATATGATAATATGATTTAAATAAGTCGTGTCCCCCTGCGTACAATCAGGTCAATGAGGCCCCCCTCCCCCCCAACCCGTGTGGCACAGAGAGAGCCACACGACGGTCCACACATATATCACACGTGTTATTTAGTGTAAATTATGAGTTTGGAAATTTCAAACAAACAGAGAATAATCTCACCCTGACATGCTTATATATTCTACTCACATACATGTTATATATTTATGTACATATATAATATATCATTATGTCATGTTTAAACTTCTCATATTATATCTTTGACCAACATAATGGACCCTTCTGATGTTTTATTGACTTGTCGAGTCACTAGCATATCTGGGTTTTTTTTTTAAAAAACCCCCCTAGTCAAATTCAACATCTTCCAGAGTAATTCACCTGTGCTATCGTCCACGGTGTTGAACCTTTGAAATGTTGAGCATGAATTTGCTCTCAGGAATGATCGTTTTTTTTTTTGTTTCGGGTGTTTTTGTGTGTTTTGTTTTTAGTTTCTCATTAAATTATTATTATTATTATTATGATTATGATTATTATTATTATTATTATTATTATTATT
Source organism: Lymnaea stagnalis (assembly GCA_964033795.1). Taxonomy (NCBI): domain Eukaryota; kingdom Metazoa; phylum Mollusca; class Gastropoda; family Lymnaeidae; genus Lymnaea; species Lymnaea stagnalis. Next base: position 144,242 of record CAXITT010000352.1, read on the forward strand.
ATTATTATTATTATTATTATTATTTGTTTTGTTATTCAACTGTTTCAATTAAAATAAAAATTTTTAAAAAAAATGAACAATTTTTTTTTCCTTCAATTAATATGCTGTATGTATAAGTTTGTCTACATGCAGACTACAGACTCCTCCTCCACCTCATGTACCTTAGTCCTTGGACAGATGACATGTGAACTATCCTCCTCCATTCCTCTCTGTTTTCAGCACTACGCACTGCATCGCCCAGTGTTAGTCCTGTCCACTCTTTGATGTTATCCTCCCATCTTTTTTCGTTGTCTTCCTCTTCTTCTACCTCCTCTTGTGGTGCCCTGCAACACTTCTTTGGCGAGCCCTTGTTTCCTTGTTACGTGGCCGTACCATTGGGTACTGTACAGCATGAGGCCTATATACAATGGTACGGCCACGACTACTGACTGCTGTTGCTTTATTGCCATGGGTAGGATCAAAGCCGTGAGTTACACCTTGAAGGGGACCTCAATACTCTGGATACAATTCTTTGTAAGCCCAATGCTCAAGCAAATCTTAAGAGTGGGTGCTCAGCTTTCATTCATCACGTGACACTCAGTTTCTCTTTCAGAGAGTCTGATCCGGGGTTAAAAGGGGGAGGGGGGATCGATTGCCATGTTTGTGTGGGAAGTGCCACTCAGTGCCACTGGCGTTCTTTTTTTTTGTGTTGTTTTTTGTTTGTTTGTTTGTTTGTTGTTTTTTTAAAAAATTAAATGCTGTTTTTATTTTTTTTAACGCTTTTCTTCCGGGGTGGGGGGTGGGGGTGGGGGCACCTGGCTTCCCCATAAACACTGGTAACACACAATAGAACACATATGTAAAAAAAAAAATACCGATGATAGTGAATGACGGGAAGAAATGAAGCTGCAAAAAATAAGGAGAGGCCTATCTTGTTTGGGGGGAAATAATAGAGTATTGAGAATCGAATACTGTACAGCAGGCCTATTATAACATACGTCCCGCGGGCCACATACGTCCCGCGGGCCAGATACGGCCCGCCAGAACCCGCTTTGCGGCCCGCGAAGTAAGGGAATATTCTTTATTGTTAATATTTTCTTAATAGCTTACCCCCCCCCCCTCACTGTCCTATATTCTTTTGGCCCGCACAAGTCCTGTCCTATTTTATTTTGGCCCGCACAAGTTTTTCAGAAAGTATTTCGGCCCGCCTTACATTTTGAGTTGTGCAGGCCTGCTGTACAGGTATTGACGGGGATCTAGATTTGCCTTCAATATATCGGATCATCCAATTTTTTTGAGAGGCGTTTCATTGGTGCCACTATTTCCTTTATTTTAACAGAAGAGTTTTACAAATGAAAATTAAGTTATTAGTCTCTATTTACAAATCTATTTATGCATTTTATTGATTTTTTTACGTATTTCTCCGAGAGCAATGAGGTGCTCTGTCTCCCCCCCCCCCTCCCCTGAGAGCTGCCTGAAAAAAAGCCCTGGGACACTCAATCGTGGGGTCTGTTGTTAACGACGAAATACATATGTGTATAGTTATATCGTATTGATAGTCTGAAAGACGAAATACATATGTGTATAGTTATATCGTATTGATAGTCTGAACGACGAAATACATATGTGTATAGTTATATCGTATTGATAGTCTGAACGACGAAATACATATGTGTATAGTTATATCGTATTGATAGTCTGAACGACGAAATACATATGTGTATAGTTATATCGTATTGATAGTCTGAAAGACGAAATACATATGTGTATAGTTATATCGTATTGATAGTCTGAACGACGAAATACATATGTGTATAGTTATATCGTATTGATAGTCTGAACGACGAAATACATATGTGTATAGTTATATCGTATTGATAGTCTGAACGACGAAATACATATGTGTATAGTTATATCGTATTGATAGTCTGAAAGACGAAATACATATGTGTATAGTTATATCGTATTGATAGTCTGAACGACGAAATACATATGTGTATAGTTATATCGTATTGATAGTCTGAACGACGAAATACATATGTGTATAGTTATATCGTATTGATAGTCTGAACGACGAAATACATATGTGTATAGTTATATCGTATTGATAGTCTGAACGACGAAATACATATGTGTATAGTTATATCGTATTGATAGTCTGAACGACGAAATACATATTATGTGTATAGTTATATCGTATTTATAGTCTGAACGACGAAATACATATGTGTATAGTTATATCGTATTGATAGTCTGAACGACGAAATACATGATATGTCTATAGTTATATCTTATTGATGTGTCACACATTGTTCAGTGTACCCTACAACCTCATACTCTGCTCTTTACCCCCACCCCCCTTTTGCCCATTTTGTAACAGCAAAATGTCCCCCCTTCCCCCCCAAACCTCAGATTGCTACCAATATATTTGGCACGTAAGTGCATGGTGGTAATATGGAAAGATAAGACAATGTCGAGGTGACACCTACGGCCGTAGTGGTACTACAACAGCAACCGCGTGTCGCCTGGGGAAATGGTAGGCTGTGTTATACGTCAATGTAACTTGAGGGTATAGCCCCACCTTTTTGGAAAGATGGATGGATGCACCGATGCATTAATGTATTGACGGATGGATGTACCGATGGATGGATGTATTGATGGATGGATGTATCGGGGTGGACGGATGGATGGACCGATGTATGGATGTATTGACGGATGGATGTACCGATGGATGGATGTATTGATGGATGGATGTACCGATGGATGGATGTATTGACGGATGGATGTACTGATGGATGGATGTATTGATGGATGGATGTATTGATGGATGGATGTACCGATGGATGGATGTATTGATGGATGGATGTACCGATGGATGGATGTATTGACGGATGGATGTACTGATGGATGGATGTATTGATGGATGGATGTATTGATGGATGGATGTACCGATGGATGGATGTATTGATGGATGGATGTACCGATGGATGGATGCATTGACGGATGGATGTATTGATGGATGGATGTACCGATGGATGGATGTCCCGATGGATGGATGTATTGACGGATGGATGTACCGATGGATGGATGTATTGATGGATGGATGTACCGATGGATGGATGTATTGACGGATGGATGTACCGATGGATGGATGTACCGATGGATGGATGTACCGATGGATGGATGTATTGACGGATGGATGTACCGATGGATGGATGTATTGACGGATGGATGTACCGATGGATGGATGTACCGATGGATGGATGTATTGATGGATGGATGTACCGATGGATGGATGTATTGACGGATGGATGTACCGATGGATGGATGTATTGACGGATGGATGTACCGATGGATGGATGTATTGATGGATGGATGTATTGACGGATGGATGTACCGATGGATGGATGTATTGACGGATGGATGTACCGATGGATGGATGTATTGACGGATGGATGTACCGATGGATGGATGTATTGACGGATGGATGTACCGATGGATGTACCGATGGATGGATGTATTGACGGATGGATGTACCGATGGATGGATGTATTGACGGATGGATGTACCGATGGATGGATGTATTGATGGATGGATGTATTGACGGATGGATGTACCGATGGATGGATGTATTGACGGATGGATGTACCGATGGATGGATGTATTGACGGATGGATGTACCGATGGATGGATGTATTGACGGATGGATGTACCGATGGATGTACCGATGGATGGATGTATTGACGGATGGATGTACCGATGGATGGATGTATTGACGGATGGATGTACCGATGGATGGATGTATTGATGGATGGATGTATTGACGGATGGATGTACCGATGGATGGATGTATTGATGGATGGATGTACCGATGGATGGATGTATTGACGGATGGATGTACCGATAGATGGATGTACCGATGGATGGATGTACCGATGGATGGATGTATTGATGGATTGATGTACCGATGGATGGATGTACCGATGGATGGATGTATTGACGGATGGATGTACCGATGGATGGATGTATTGATTGATGGATGTACCGATGGATGGATGTATTGACGGATGGATGTACCGATGGATGGATGTATTGATGGATGGATGTATCGGGGTGGACGGATGGATGGACCGATGTATGGATATATTGATGGACGGATAGATGTATCGGTGGACGGATGGATGTATACCGGTGGATGGATGTATTGATGGCTGGATGTATCAGTGGACGGATGGATATACCAATGGATGGATGGATTGACGGATTGCATGAGATGTGGGGAGGGGGGCGACTTTTAACACCATCTTTACGATTTAGACTTGGTTGTAATACGATAATTTTTAAATATTGTTATATCACTTTTCAGTATAATAAGATGGCTTTATTGTGTTTTTCTCTTTGCATTTCTTTATTTCATAGAGTTGTAGAGTTATTCTTTAAACGTGATAGGTACCTGTTCCAACGTCATAAGTACGTGATTCACGGGCCAGCTTGTTCACATACAACTTCTTATAGCAGGCTTACACAACATACGGCTCGCGGGCTGCATGCGGCCCGCCAGCACCCACTGAGCGGCCCGCGAAGTAACGAAATATTCTTTATTCTTATTATTTTCTTAATAGCTCCCCCCACTCCCGACCCCCGGTCTATTTTTTTTATTTTTTGGCCCGCACAAGTCCTATCCTATTTTCTTTGGCCCGACATTCTCAGTCGTGCAGGCCTGTCTTATAGGTGGACAAAAAAACATAGTACAGACCTGTTTACTCTCAAACTCTTAAAAGCGTACAATATTATCACAAAATCGTTCAAAACCTTATATTTATAGAAAAAATAAACATACAGTATACATGCTAACACCTCAAAATCGTACATTGTATGCCAAAATCGTAAGAGTAAACAGGTCTGATAGTATAGAACAAGGTATGTGGAAGTCTGAATCGAAAGACACGTCCAAAAAAGAGAAGGACGTTTCACACTTTAGTTTCAACCTTACCCTCCCATGCCGTCCGTCGAAACGTTCACATAGCTTGAACGCAGTCCTTCGCGTATTAGGAAACTAAATGCGTACAGCTTTTCAACGTTGCACGGTCTCGTGGGATCAAACCCATCAAAGTGCTTAGCTATAACATATCCCACCGTTACAGCCAGCGGTGCAGCTAGCGTTGGGGGGCCGTCCGGGATTGGAGAAGATTTTTGCCGCCACCTTCCACCAAATAAAAGAGGGGAAATTAAAAAAAAAAAAGCAGTTTAGTTTGCCGAAAATTCCGCCCCTCTATATAAAAAGAATAATTCCCCCCATTGCCGCCACCTTCCACCCAATAAAAGAGGGGAAATTAAAAAAAAAAAAAGCAGTTTAGTTTGCCGAAAATTCCGCCCCTCTATATAAAAAGAATAATTCCCCCCCCCCCGGGACTGACCGCCCCACCCCCTACGCCAACTAGTTACACCACGACGTCAGCGACACCGCTGCACAAGTCTGAGACTTTGGTCTCCTGGTTTCCTCCTGAGGAGAATGATTTGACTTAAAGTGAAACTAAAACAGTTTTCATTTCTCCTTGTATTGAAACATGTTTAATTAAACATTTCAAGGCACATCCAAAAAATAAGAATAATTCTCCTGCTTGGATGATGTCATTAGAAAGTGTGTTTTTTTATCCGTTATCATTTGAAATACTGCGCATAGGTACGTTGGAGCGTAGGTAGGTTGGGGCGTAGGTAAGTTTGGGCGTAGGTAGGTTGGGGTGTAGGTAGGTTGGGGCATAGGTAAGTTGGGGTGTAGTTAAGTCGGGGCGTAGGTAGGTTGGGCTTAGGTAAGTTGGGGCATAGGTATGTTGGGGAGGAGGTAGGTTGGGGCGTAGGTAAGTTGGGGTGTAGGTAGGTTGGGGCGTAGGTAAGTTGGGGCGTAGTTAGGTTGGGGCGTAGGTAAGTTGGGGCGTAGGTAGGTTGGTGCGTAGGTAGGTGGGGCGTAGGTAGGTTGGGGTGTAGGTAAGTTGGGGCGTAGGTAGGTTGGGGTGTAGGTAGGTTGGGGCGTAGGTAAGTTGGGGCGTAGTTAGGTTGGGGCGTAGGTAAGTTGGGGCGTAGGTAGGTTGGTGCGTAGGTAGGTTTGGGCGTAGGTAGGTTGGGGTAGGTAGGTTGGGGCGTAGGTAAGTTGGGACGTAGGTAGGTTGGGGTAGGTAGGTTGGGGCGTAGGTAAGTTGGGACGTAGGTAGGTTGGGGCGGAGGTAGGTTGGGGCGTAGGTAGGTTGGGGTGTAGGTAGGTTGGGGCGGAGGTAAGTTGGGGCGTAGGTAAATTGGGGCGTAGGTAGGTTGGGGCGTAGGTAGGTTTGGGCGTAGGTAGGTTTGGGCGTAGGTAGGTTGGGGCGTAGGTAAAGTGGGGCGTAGGTAAGTTGGGGCGTAGTTAGGTTGGTGCGTAGGTAGGTTGGGGCGTAGATAAATTAGGGTGTAGGTAAGTTGGGGCGTAGGTAGGTTGGGGCGGAGTGGGGTGGTCCGCCCCGGGCGTCACGTTTTTCTTTATATTAAGGGGGCGTGAAATTTTCGGCCCAATGCATAGTTATTTTCTGGGGACGGGAGGCAAAGATCTGGACCCACCCCGGGGTGGCACTGACCCTAGCCACGTCACTGCATGATTAGAAATAGACTCTGAAATTCTACGAGTTAGGATAAGGTTTAACTGACCTTTGACCTAAAGGAATGATGAATACCTTGTATATGTTGTTGGGGGACAATTGTTCCAGTGTTTGGGGACATTTGTCCTAGTGTTGGGGACATTTTTCTTAGTGTTGTGGACATTGGTCCTGCAGGTTTTGATCGTGACTGACGAAGAAGTCCTTCATTTACCACTAGTCATTGATTTTGACCACAAGGAGTTGTACCAATTTGGTATAGTTTTGTCACGGAGGAAAGGCGATGTACGGAGTGGTGGTGGTGGTGGGGGGGGGGGATGAGGGATGCAGGGGTGACTGCAACTTTGTTTCTACAATCCTACCCTTAGATTTGGCCTGGCCTTCTGTATAAGCTCCCTTTGCTTATGGCCTGCCCTTATGTTACGGTGGCCTGGCCTTTTATTACGGTGGCCTGTCCTAATATTACGACGGCATGTCCGTAATTTACAGTGGCCTGGCCTTATATTACAGTGACCTGTCCTTGTATTTCATTGGCCAGGCCTTATATTACAGTGGTCCGGCCTTATATTATGGTGGCCTGGCCTTATATTTAAGTGCCCTGTCGTTATATTACAGTGATCTGTCCTTTTATTACAGTGATATGTCCTTATATTACAGTGACCAGTCCTTATATTACAGTGACCTCTCCTTATATTAGGGTGGCCAGTCTTTATATTATTTTGGCGTGCCCTTCTGTCCAAGCTCCCCTTGCTTAAGGTCTGCCCTTCTGTATAAATAATAAGTATACTCTTATATTACAGTGGCCCGCCCTTCACTATATCTAAAAGTATACACTTGACACACATATTTGTCTATGGTACCTAGGGCTGTGTGTGCAGTAGTCCTAATTTTATTTTTTTAAGAAATCTGCCTTGGGACTAAAGTTCTACAAAGTCTTGACATGGTATGTACAAGAAAGAAATGCCAGGAAGATCTCAGTTGTAACAGTGACTTTTCTACTTTCAATACGATCAGGTTTTCTACGAAAGTCATAAAAGGAACCAAATGAGACATTTACCCCCCCCCCCTCTCCCCAGGCCACCTCCCCACCCAAAACACACAATCCAACGCCCACATCGGAAAAAAACCATTTAAAGCCTGCGTTAAATCAAGCCTGAATGCCATTTTACAAAATCGATTTTTTTTTTTAAATGTCATATCTTGGACTAGATCTCACCTATATCTGTGATTGTGGAGTGCAGGGGTAAGACGGGGTGTATGGTCTCGTCACAGTGAGTTAGGCCGTAGTTGGTTCCTCGCCAAGTTTTTCTGGCCGGCCGGTTCGCTCTATTGTCTGCCTCCAGTGCAGACGGTGTGACGTGATTCAAAGCACAGTGCAGACGATCTCACACCTGGTCCGTTTAGCTCCGAGCTCCAACCTCCCAGCTGGTCCGTTTAGCTCTGAGCTCCGACCTCCCACCTGGTCCGTTTGGCTCCGAGCTCCAACCTCCCACCTGCTCCATTTATTTCCGAGCTCCAACCTCCCATCTGGTCCGTTTAGCTCCAAGCTCCGACTTCCCACTTGGTCTATTTGACTCCGAGCTCCGACCTCCCACATGGTCCATTTAGCTCCGAGCTCCAACATCCCACCTGTTCCATTTAGCAACCAGCTCCGACCTCCCACCTGGTCCATTTAGCTCCAAGCTCCAACCTCAGCGTTTTGTTATAACTTTTTAAAATTCTGTTATAACTTTTTTTAATTCACACACACACGCACAAACGCACACACAGACACAAACGCACACATACAACCGCACACACACACAAACGCACACACAAACACACACAACGCACACATACACAACCGCACACACACACAAACGCACACACACACAATAGCACACACACAACCGCACACACACACACGCACACACACACAAACGCACAAACAAACAAACGCACACACAAAC
>CAXITT010000352.1:224754-265639 GCA_964033795.1 Lymnaea stagnalis
ATATATATATATATATATATATATATATATATATATATATATATATATATATATATAATGCAAGTATTCGTTTTCGCTTTTGGTCTTCTAATTATATCTAAATAGTTACTAATATCATCTTAGAGTTACTCTCCCTCCCCCCCCCCCCAATCCCACTTTAAAAAAAATTAATTAAAACTTCTGCGATTTTTTCCGGTATGGCTTTTGAACCCACCCTCGTCTCTAACAAAACTCTCTAGACCAAGGGTTCTCAAACTTTTTTTTTTAAATAGGGGTTTAGTTCACTGTCCTTCAGACTTTGTTGGTGGCCGAAATGAAGTTTGAAAAAAATAAGAACTAATTACTGGGTACATATCTCATTAAAATAGAACTCATTAATAGGTAGGCCTACATATCTCATTAAAATATAGAACTAATTACTGGGTACATATCTCATTAAAATATAGAACTAATTACTGGGTATATATCTCATTAAAATATAGAACTAATTACTGGGTATATATTTCATTAAAATATAGAACTAATTACTGGGTACATATCTCGTTAAAATATAGAACTAATTACTGGGTACACATCTCGTTAAAATATAGAACTAATTACTAGGTACATATCTCATTAAAATATAGAACTAATTACTGGGTACATATCTCATTAAAATACAGAACTAATTACTGGGTACATATCTCATTAAATATATAGAACTAATTACTGGGTACATATCTCATTAAAATATAGAACTAATTACTGGGTACATATCTCATTAAAATATAGAACTAATTACTGGGTACATATCTCATTAAATATATAGAACTAATTACTGGGTACATATCTCATTAAAATTTAGAACTAATTACTAGGCAGAAAACTCTATATTTCTTTCAGGTCCAAATTAAAACCCAGATTCCACCATGAGGTGTTTATTAATGAGACCTCTTGCATGCCAGATCCCACCATGACATGCTTATAAATTCGGCCTCTTTCATGCCAGATCCCACCATAACATGTCTATAAATTCGGCCTCTTTCATGCCAGATCACACCATGAAATGCTTATAAATTCGGCCTCTTCCATGCCAGATCGCACCATGACATGCTTATAAATTCGGTCTCTTTCATGCCAGATCCCACCATGACATGATTATAAATTCGGCCTCTTCCATGCCAGATCCCTCCATGACATGTCCATAAATTCGACCTCTTTCATGCCAGAGTGATAGAGACAAAAGAAATTTCGTTTAAACTCAACCAACTGTTGACTTGTAGATAATTATCAGAATAGCAAGTCCAAGTCGTGTTTGCTCTAGCTCGGTACAGATCAAGGGGTACTCTACATTTGATCCACGGACCCCTTGCTTGGGGAACCTTGAAAATGTGTAGAGATGGTTTGTGAGCGTCATTTCATTTCTAATTTTATGATATGCTTTTAAGAACTTTCTTCTAAGACGGGGTCCGCGACCTCCATCTGAATGGCAAAGGGGTCCACGAAACAAAAAAAGTTTAAGAACCTTTCGTTAGCATTGACCAAGACTCAGATGTACGATTACTCTTCCCTCCCCCAAGCTTTCTTTTTCTTTTTTTTTTTTTCTTACTTAATTTAAGCTTATTTTCCGGTTGGGACCTTCAACATCATCCCCCCCCTTACCCCAAAAGCCCCACCCTTAACCCACCACAGCCCTCGCTTGACTTGAGTCGCGTGCTATGTTTTTCAGGCCAAGGCATGGAGTCGAATGACAGCAAAGAGGAGTTTGATGCGACGATAGAGATGCTCTGCGCCATTCTACCCAGCAACGCGTTCCACACGAGTGCCCCCGACCCGAGGCTGGAGAGGGCGTGGCAGGAGACGGAGAGGACCAATCAGGTGACCCCGATCCTGAAAGAGGAGCTGCGCCTCCGCATTCTGACGAAGAGGTTGAAGAAGGGGGAGCCAGACATCGACACATCCTCCGTGGAGCCCAAGAACTATGAGGTAAAATCAAGGGGAATAAGGGGGGGGGGCGCGGTTGAATTAATAGGGCGTCACGCTTGATAAAATTACAGCACTTGACATTGTGATAAATATGGTTTTAAACAATGCCAATATTTAAATAAATGTTAATATTTTATATGAAAATATTATGATAACGTATTGCTTGCGTTAAATCCGGTGCTTTCTATGCAACCATAAATGTCGGATGTTGTCAAATATAAGACTATTAAGACTGAGATCTTGCCGTCTGAAGTTAGTTGTGGTCTGTTCCCGGGGCGCCTTCTGGTAGCTTTTGAGTAGTTTAACAAGCACGTAGTCGTAGTCAGGCCTAAGACACGGCCGACGCTCATTGAAATTAACCGTCTTTAGTAGGCTACTTAGACTTAGTAGGCTTAGTAGGCTAGTAGGCTTAGTAGGGCCTGAATCTAAAATTGCTGGTTGCATTCGCTAGCCCCTGCAATACTGCCCTCAGTACTGCTGCCCTCAGCACTCCTGTCCTAAGCACTCCTGCCCTCAGCACTATTGCCCTCTGCACAGCTGCCTCAACACTACTGCCCCAGCACTCGCTATCTCAGCACTACTGCCTCAGACCTTACTGCCTCAGAACTACTGATCTCATCACTAGCTGCCCTCAGCACCAGCTACCTTCAGCACTAGTTGCCCTCAGCACTAGCTGCCCTCAGCACTAGCTGCCCTCAGCACTAGCTGCACTCAGCACTAGCTGCCCTCAGCACTAGCTATCCTCGGCTAGTTTTTTTCTACCCTCAGCACTAGCTACCTTCAGTACTAGCTACCCTCAGTACTAGCTACCCTCAGCACTACCGTCCTCACTACTAATACACCAGTTATTCACAGTTTTTTTGGTTTAATCAAACTGACGCAGTATGGCTCACAAAATGTTGAAACACTGAGATATTGAGCTTAGCTTGAAAGAAGAGAAATCACTGGCAGTGACGCACATTTTCGGACGTTCTGCTTCACTGCTTTAGCCCCCCCCCCTTCCCCCCTCCCCCCCCCCCATGCCAGTCCCCCCAAATGACAGTCCCCGAATCATGTTAATCAGCCCACTAAATATACAGTTTCAGATATTCATTTCAATTGTACTTCAGACATGGGTGGTGGATAGGTGGGGGCGTTGGTGGTGACAGGGGGCTGTGGCATGGGAGTTGGCATGGTGGGGGGCACGGGTGGTGACATGGGTGGTGACATGGGTGGTGACATGGGTGGTGACATGGGTGGTGACATGGGCATGGGTGGTGACATGGGCATGGGTGGTGACATGGGTGGTGACATGGGCATGGGTGATGACATAGGTAATGACATGGGTGGTGAGATTGGTGGTGACATGGGTAGTGACATGGGTGGTGACATGGGTGGTGACATGGGTAATGACATGGGTGAAATGGGTGGTGACAGGGTCGATGACATGGTCGGTGGCATGGGTTGTGGCAGGGGTGATGGCATGGTGGCATTTGTTTAAATTTGGTTACAAGACTAATCTAAATGATACACTTAAGACTCAGCGCTATAATTCCATTTTATGTGCAGGTGGGACACACATAGACCTCAATTGCTAGAGATTTTATAATAGAGTTACTAAAATGAAAGTCAAATAGCGGAATTTCCTAGAGCTGTTTATAACATATATACCACAAATGTATCCACTACAAATGTGTCCACTACAAATGGTCACTATAATAGGATTATAGGAAGGCCAAACTATGGTCAGATGAGACTTAAATTATTGGTCACTGAATATTTGTCCACCGTCTTTTATTACTCAAAAATTATATTTCCTCGTCAAAATATTTGAAAAAATATAGAGTACCGGTATATGAATAGGGCTTCTTATTTCAATGGACACCCTCAACCCCACTTATATTACAACATATGACCTCTATTCGCCATGGAGCAGCAGGTGAACCTCTTTTGGACACCCCCCACCCCCCCCCCCCCCCCCCCCCCCCACCCCCCCCCCCCCCCCCCCCCGCTTCTGCCCCCGGTTCCTTATCGACGGATTCGTGCCAAATAGATCTGGTAATTATAAGTTAAGGGGAGGAAATCGTGTTCTGTTTTCTCACTTTCGACATTCTGGCAGCATTACTGGGGTATTTCCCGATCAAACGGATCAGCTTATATACCATACCGTTACCCGCACCCACCTTTCTTTTCTACCACCCCAGATCAAACCTTTCTCACTGTAAGATATACCCAACCCACTTCATACCCCTCCCTCACCTCCCCCCCACCCCACCCCGCCCGACCACCCACACGGCTGTAAATGGCTATCTAGATAAGCTTCTAGGAATAGAGACTTGTAAAGAAAATTAAGTCGTTATTTTTAGATCTTAGATCTGCCCTGCGTTCTGGTACCAGTGTTCCATGAGACAAGCCGTGGAATCAATGCGGAAATTATATCCCCACACATAACTTGGCCATGAACATCATTATGTGGTGTGATGTGCAAACACGATTTGTTCATTTCCTCATCTTTGTCCAAATATATATATATATATGTATATATTATGTTATCGGATCACAGGTTGATAAACTTTTTTTTTGTCAATAAATCTCAAGAAAGCCTCTCTGTCACAGTGTACATTTTGTTGTTAACTAAATGGGCCCACGTTCTGGAACCAGCTCCCCCTTCCATATCCGTCATTGTGAAACCTCGTCCACTTTCAAAAAGTCCCTTAAAATCCATCTGTTTAGGTCCGCCTATGACCTGTGATGCACCCTCCTTGCCCTGCCTCATTTTCTGTCTCGGGTTGATTCTGTAGTATAGGCCAAAACGTGCCAAAGTGTCCTCGTTTTATAGCCATTTTAATTGTTTCCATAGTATAGTAGTTACTAATCCTAGTGTCTCATTTTTATTTTACTTAGTTTACATGATTTTAATAATTGTAAAGCGCTTAGAGCTGTAATGTAAGCGCTATATAAAAATGCCTAAATAAATAAATAAATTTTAAAGCCTACTTCATGAATATTTTTTTTTAATTCACTTAATTAATCTACGGAAATATATATATATTTTTTTAAAATGTATATTTTATTTAACCAATCAACATGGTATGTATATCCAAAATTATATCTATTATGTTGGGTTTTCTATACTCTACTATGCTTTAAAAATAAATAGAAATTATCTGGGGGTCGGAGATTTTCATTGACAGCGTAATTTTAATCGACAGTTAAAAAGAATATTTCGATCCTAAATAATTATTCCCATCACTTGATGCAACAGTTTACTGGGTCATACTTACGGTTATCTAAGAAAACAATTAGCCATTCTTCATTAAGCATTAAAATACATCAAAGAAATATATAGAAATGTATTCCATACCAATCACATTTATGGGATTTTATACAGTTTAAAATTTCGTGGTTTTTTTTTTTTTTTTTTTTTTTTGGTTTTTTTTTAAATTCAACTATTTTCTCTCTCACTTCCTGAGAGGCAGGGGGTGTAAACACGGTTTCATTTTGAAGACTATCTCATTTATTTTTTAAAATTATGGAACACATCATTACGGAATTATAGGTGTAGTGTGAGCAGGGGAACAACCGTGTAAACATTAGCGTTTCGAAGAGGATCTGGGTATTTTCCCTTCGAAGAACTGTTTGATATTTTGGCATTTCTCGTCTCAATAAAAATTGCCCAGGGGATCTTTCATTTTAGCCCCTCCAGGGGCCAAAACTAAAGCATCGGAACTTGGCTTCTATCTTGTTGTTCTCCCCTGTTGATACTCTCCTTCGAACCAGTTTTAAAAGTTAATATATAAACTATTAATTTATTTTTTTTAGTAATATATCTTTACATTTATTCTATTGATATAAATATAAGACTTTAAATTAAATACAAGGGCAAAGTTTATCGTTATTTAAAATATTCAGTGGCCCCATCTGTGTGACGTGTTTTTAATAGGTTATCCTCATATTTTAACAGGCGGTTTTCAGATCCAGAAAATGAAATGAGGGCTAAATATGTATTTGTGTTTTCTTAGAAAAGTACGGCACACGGTCTATAGATAGATACACGAGCATGTCACTTGGTGTACGGGATTACCCTTCGTGGTAACTTTACCTACTGATTATCTAGGAAGGAAAAACAACACCAACATAAGGAAATCCCCATTATTTCTCTTCCGTAGGTCTTCAAACTTTAGCCACTGCCCCCCCCCTTTTTTCTCTTTTTTTTCCCCCATGTCACTAAGGTTGGCTCTAAATCTTAACTTGATTTTCAAAAAAAAAAAAAAAAAAAAATTTAATTTTTATTTTTTTTTTTTTTTTTTTTTTTTAAAAAAAAAAAAAAGAATTTTATTTTTTTTTTTTTTCGTTTTTTTTTTTTTGGTTGTTTTTTTAAAATTTGTTTCTCTACATTTATTTCCGTTGTAAAGACTGTTCTAAAACAGGAAATTGAAACCAAGGAACAGGAATTACATTTATTATCATTCTCACATATGGCCAGCTTTCTCACTGTTTGCCTCAGGGCTCTGTCAGCTTTCTCACTGTTTGCCACAGGGCTCTGTCCATCTAATATTCGGAGTCAGTGACGTCTTATTTATTAAGTCAAGCATAAAGTCAGGCTTGAATTCAGTGTACTGTCCGATCCATAACAACACAAGCAACCTAATGAAAATTATACAACAAATATCACTGTTTATTTTTATCGCTGATATATATATATATATATATATATATATATATGTATATATATTTATATATATATATATATAGGCTCCTGTATTTATATATTTGTGTGTCAGTGTGTTATTCCATTTTTAACAAATTGATATGTTACTTTTTTAAAAGTTATAATATGAAACTGTGTTAAAGCAATTGTCAACGCATCGTAGATTGTAACACAGAAGAGTCGGTCTTATTTAACTGTTCTTCACGGTCGGCCTACTCCACGTTGCTTCTTCTAAAGTTAGACTCTAACTCAGCTTTGTTCTTGTCGTCACAGCTCACCGAGGAGGAGAAGCGAAAGCGAGAGAGGAGGAAGGAGCAGAACCGAAGAGCCGCCAAGAAATGCCGGGAGAAGAGGAAGATGAAGAATCTCAGTGACGCTGAAGTGAGTGGCGTCACGGGGGGGGGGGGGGGGAGGGGCCGCCCCTTTCCCCCCCCCCCCNAAAGTAACGGTTACAGATGAAACAAGATTGTTATAGGCTTTTAATTACATAGACCTGGGTGGGGTTGCGTCCGGGGGGGGGGGTTGCGGAGCCAAGAGTTTTTGAAATTTTTTTGTATAATATATATAGTGCTAAAGTAAACAAAATAACATCGTTTTATATATGATTGTCTGCAATCACCGATGGATGGGGGTTCAATATAGTAAAGGGAAATTGTAGAGATCAGCCCAGTGTTGATTTCAAATAAAGGCAATGATCTCGTCTGTCAATGTTAATGCCAACACATGACAATCTCTCACAACTGCTTATGTATTTAAAAATGTGACATACATAAAATTTATGTATGTCACATTTTTACAATGGACTAATCGTCTTATATATATATTATATATATTAGGTCAAATTTTAACAATTTATTTGGGATCATATAGGTCAAGTTGATACAGTGGATTATTGACCTCTTTCTTTATATCATATTGTTACAAGGTATTAGTAACAACCTATTTCTTTATGCAACATCGTTACATTGCGTTACAAATTGACCTATTTCTTAAATGCCATATTGTTACAATATATTTTTTACTGACGTATCTATTCTTTTCGACCAGAAGTCCGACTTGATTACAAAGAAAAACCAAAAGTTGAAGGATGACATCATGAGACTAAATCACAGCAATGAGGTCCTGTTCACCTTCATGAGGAGCCACCTACAAGACGACCGATGCCCCCACGCCAAGAACGCCTCCGTCGACAGAGACCTTCTGGAAGCCTTGTTGGGTCCGGATGCGACCGCTGCTGGCGCCGTGGACATCCAGCCACCCGAACAAAGTCTCCCAACGCGCCCCGCGAAGCACGACGGTCCCAGAAAACGGAAATACCCCTTTGCGCCAACAGGACGGGTTGCGCAGCAGGTAGTGCGCACCAGTGCGCCGTGTTCTGCGTCGTTGGCGGCAGCTGAGGGTCCGGAAGAAGGCGGGATGCCTCCGACGTCGTCAGCTGATCACGCAGCACGCCGCGGAGACCTTCAGCCTCGCTCGGAGTTCCCGGCTCTTCCAGTGCATGGAGTTTCACCCCTGCTCCACCCCGGTGTCGATCTGAACCTTTCCAACCACTCTCCCGTGGACGCAGCTCTTTCCCATCTCTCGCCAATGAGTCTTTTCACCTCCACCTCCCAAGGGTCTTTCTCGGTCAGTCCCAACACCATGACGCACGGCCACGTCGCCAAGACAACACTGCGCGTCGCCGAGGCCTCTGGCCCAGGGAACTCGTTTTCGAATTTAAAACCGGACGATTCTGTGACAGACAATGGCCTTTCCGATACCTACGCCTTTCACGTCATCAGCTTCACCGACCAAGCCGGCCACCACGGCGCGACGTCATCGCACAGCCCGACCAGGGCGGGCGTCGGCGAGGAGTGCGAGCCCCCAATCTACAACATGCTGCAGAATGTCGCCGGGGACGGCACCAGGCTGTCGGACTTGAGCATGCTCGCGGCGACCAGCGCAGAGCTCGTCGTCAGCAGCGCCCTGTTCGAGGGCAACATGAGCCTGGACTTCATCAACAGTTACCTGAACGATCAAACCAACGGTAGCCAGATGAGCTCGTGCGACGGCGACCTCTTCAACCAGACGGGGCCGACTTCTCCCATGACGCCTCTCTCACCGAACTCCCCGACCTTCACCCTCCCCCCGTGTTCCCCGAACTCGCTCTCAGCGGACGTCCCTTACCTCGTGAACACGTTCCTACCCGACGCGCTCCGGGAGCTGTCCTCGTCGGTCGTCTCCCCGGCCCCGAGCGGCGGCACCCCGGAACCGGGCACCCCGCTGCGGCCCGCCATGAGGCGCACCTCCTCGACCGTGTCGGTCCCTTCCCCGTACGGCGGCCTGCACCTGTCGTCGTCGTCGCTCAGCCCCCCGCCCAGTGTGCCGTCCCCTTCCAGCAACGGGGTACCTGAGTCCCCCTCCATTCTCAGTGGGTTCGTCCTGTGCGAAGACCACAGATACATTCCCCAGTACTCGCCGGTCAGTTCCATCATTTCCGGGGTTGACCAGAGCCCGACTCGCTACGCAGATCTTTCAGAGGAGGAATACATCAGCTCAAGCTGTGCCAAAGACGGCGCGTGTTGAACACAATGTCTTCATAAACGTATCTTTGCTATTTTGTTGTTTTTTTTCAAAATGTAAACCCACTTGTTTTTTCTGTCATAAACATTTGAACATTACCGTACTCTTTCTAATACCGGTTCCAAACGACAGCGACGAAACAAAAAGAAGAAAAAAAAAAAAAAAAGTGACCCACAATCCCTTACTAGACATCACGTGATTAAAACCTGATTACAATGGTGGAACGGTTCGGACGAGGTTTATTCTGATTCCGTGACCGGGACGGCTCGTGATGAGGAGGGAGTGGGCTTAATCAACAGCGACAATGATGTTTGTAACTTTGTTGATGTCTATCTTCAATCAAGAGCTCTCAGAACGAACTGCCCCGGTTCAGCAATTACGTTCACACGTGTGTCTAAAAAAACCAAAAAAAAAAAAAACAACACACACACACACATACACAAAATCTTGTTGCCATGCCTACACACTACGTACCGGTATCTAAAACAGTGACCTATTCTTAGCCCCCCACCCCCCATATTCTACCTGAGTTCGCCAACAGTATGTACATACACTGATGAACCACCCTGTGTTGACATGGAGACGTCTACAATGTGTCATACACGGTCTTACGTCACCGTTACTCATTCTAATCTCCAGACCCACTTGACTGCAGTGTTGGGTTAGCGCTGGTACCATTGCACTGAAAACTTTTTTTTTTTTTTTTTTTTTTTTTTTTTTGCTTTTGGGCGCATTGATTTTTGAAATGGTGATAAGCTGAGGAAGTTATGCGCCCGGTTGCACTCATTTTTTATGATTAATATTTTTTTTAAAAATAAATTAATTCAGTCAGTAATTTTAAGCCCTCTATTTTTATTAATATTATTTTTTTTTTTAAAATTCTGTTCGTCTGCACAGCTAAGAGAGGAAACTCCATCCATTTTTTTTTTTTGGTCCTTCTTCATTTTTTTTTTTGGTTTTTTTTAGCTTTTGTTGGTTTTTTTTTTTTTTTATTTTTTTTTTTTTTTTTAATTTTTTTTTTTTTTTATTTTTTATTGGGGATATTTCTTTTTTTTTTTTTTTTTGGTCCTTTTTTTTTTTTTTTTTTGGTTTTATCTAGCTCTTGATGGTTCATTTTTTTTTTTCAACGATGTCTTCATTTTGTTACCATCATGATGTTAATTTTGACGTGCATCACGGACTGCGTCATGGAGCATTGCCCGCCTTATGTTGAGCGTCATTGTTGTTGTGTAGGCCTATAAGTCAAAACAACAACAAAACTACCCTTTCTTGTCTGAAATACTTTGTACATACTTTGTTATTGTTTTATCAAGTTTTTTTTTATTTAAAAAAAATAATAACCTTAAGTGAGCTGTGAATGATTTCTTCTTTTTTAAACATTTTGTTTTATTTTGCAAAGCCAAGCCATTGCTATATATATATATATATATATATATATTTTAATAAGTAATATAAGCCATACTTGTATAGATGACGAGAACAATGACTTGAGCATTCATGCTACTGCTGGTTTTTTTTCCTTCGTTTTTTTTTCCTTTTATGTTACTATGAGACAAAGAACTATTTCCTGCTGTAGATACTGTAGATGTTGAATGGTCGCCCCCCCCCCCCACCTCCACCCACAATAGTGTTGTTTTTGTTTTTAAATTCATTGCTTTAGTGTAAAAAAAACAAAAAACATTAAATCATCGTTTGAGTAATCTCTCTCTCTCTCTCTCTCTCTCTCTCTCTCTCTCTCTCTCTCTCTCTCTCTCTCTCTCTCTCTCTCTCTCTCTCTCTCTCTCCCTTTCTCAAACACACATACACTTAAATACATATATATACATATATGAAATGTTAATTTTTAAAAAATTAATACAGTACTTAATTTCCGGGATCTCTAGGACAGTTTGAACAAACTTGCAAACGTCTTAGCTGAATAGCTTCAGAAAAATCAGAAGTTTGAAATAAAAACACTAGTTTAGAAATCACGTGACATAGACCAAAAGTTTTTCTTCTTCTCTGCATACAGCGTTTAGTAAATAAAAATTATATAAACACACACACACACAGACACACACACACAGAGACAGACACACACACACAGAGACAGACACACACACACACACACAGAGACAGACACACACACACAGAGACAGACACACACACAGAGACAGACACACACACACAGAGACAGACACACACACACTCACACACACACAGAGACAGAACCACACACACAGAGACAGACACACACAGACACACACACACACAGAGACAGACACACACACACAGAGACAGACACACACACAGACACACACACACACATATATATATAACGATTTACCGCGTATGAATTTAAAATAATTTGCGTATTTGTATAAACTTGAAGATGGCGTCAAGTAGCCTACGTCACGTGCATAGAACGGTGTTATATCCTGGTTTACAATAAACGGTTCGCAGAAGAAGATTCACACGAAAAAATGTCATATGAATTTGATTAGCATTAAGGCATCTTATTTTTATTCACTCCTTTATTTACCCCTTTCCCCTTTTTTTTCTTCCCCTCTCCCTCCCTCCCTCCCCTCTCTGTCTCTCTCTCTCTCTCTCTCTCTCTCTCACCCCAACTCTGTAGATACACAAACCCACCACATATCGGAAATATTTCAACGTAATGTTGTTGTTTTTTTTATTGGTTTACATAATCATATTACATTTGTAATGCTTTTTTTATATTTTTTTGAAATTTAAAAAGAAACTAATCTTATAAAAAAATATGTTTTTAAAAATTGTAAAGCCCCCAAATACGTGTAGAGTCTAATCTTGCTGACTCCAATCATTTCAGAAATACCTCGGAGATCTCCTGCACTGTAAGTCTAAAATTCTCCAATTTAACTGCATCCGGGTAAGAAGTGCGTCAAGGGTTATAGTACATTCCAAAAGCTAAGGTTTTGATGGAAATGAATTGCAGTATTATTTTGTGTGTTATTATAACTTTTGCCATTGCTCTCCTTGAAATTCTCAGTTAACATGTAACGGTTAATAATTCCTGTGGTGTTGTTGTTGTTGTTGTTTTTTTGCAATGTTGTATATTTACTTTCACGCCATGCTTATTTGTTAGATTGCCTTTGGTTGCTGCCGTAAAAGGGCCATGGCATTTGAAAGTTACATTTGTAAATTCAGCGAACAATTTGTGATATTTTTTTTTTTAAACATATCTCTTTTATGACAGCTTTAGATTCCTTGTTTGGTATTGTTTGGAGCCGTCATTCTCAATAATATGCTGGGGAAACATATTGCAAACATCTATAATATTATTTCACTGTAATAATATGATTCTAAAAAAAAAAATGAAATATTTTATATTATCCCTTCTGAAATGCTATCACGTGACATGGGCCATTTGGGATTTTGTTGTTGTTCTTTGTAAAGATTCAGTATCGTTTAGTTTCGAATAGCTTGATTTCATCCTTTGTTCTCGTTGTAGCCAGATATTTTCTGTTTTATACTGCTGAGAAAGGTTGCCAGGTTTGAGTTTGGGGAAAAAAAATATTCCGAGTCCTTTAAAAATAAAATAAATCAATTTTAAAAAAAATTACAACCAAAGAAGTTGACACTCCCCCCCCCCCCCACCCACCCACCCCAATTTTTTTTTTAAATAGCCAATTTTCTTTTTTGTCTCGAAACAAATAGGATAGGATTAAAAAGTCAAGCTTACGTAAAGACCTGGCAACCTCATGATGAGAACACTCTAAAAACAGAAACCTATCCCCAATCCCCTTACCTTGTGCATATCTGAGTCAATTCATGGCATCCGCTGAGATGGCGTCTGTTTAAATCGATATGGTATCGCAGGTTGTGTGAGCGTGTTTATTTTATTTTTTTAAATATTTTTTTTAAAATCTCTCCTCAGAATCGATTATTTCAAGTGCGATTCGATTTTTTATCATCATCAGCTGTGAGGTATTAATATTGTTTTATCATCCTTAGTCGTGAGGTAACCATATTTTTAAAAAAAATATTTTTAATAATATTTTTTTTAATTTTAATTTTTTGTTTTATACAAGTGTTATTGTAAACAAATCTTAGAGTGTAATGTAAAGGATATATATATATATATTAAATACAATGAGTTATAGACATGTCCACTGGCTAATCAATCGCGTGGTCATAATAATTTGGAGCAATTAATTTTGTTACAGCTTAAAATAAATTGACGTGTTCTTTATTTTTAAAGAAAATAATTTGAGTTCCTCGTTTCCTTATAGCAACACAATTATTTGTTCCTTATAACAGCAAAATTATTTGTAGCTTATAACGGCACAATCAGTTGTTGCTTATAATGGTACGATTATTTTTTGCTTATAACAGTACAATTATGTATTGCTTATAACGGCACAATTAGTTGTTTGCAGGTAACCACAAAAATAAAATAAAGAATTTCCACTTTTTTTTTGGGGGGGGGTTTCCCCCCTCCTGTGGAATATCATGCATTTAAGATGGGAAAAGAAAAAAAAATTCACCATAGTTAATATAATCCACCCAACCCCCCATTTTGAAGGGAAAAAAAAAAAAAAAATACAAAAAAAAATTTCTTCAAATTAAAGTTACAAATAAATTCAGTTCAATTCTTCCCCCTCTTTTTTCAAATAGGAAAATATTAACTCTATGAAGTAGTAATTTTAACACAATGAAATACGAGTAGACTATATGTAAACTGATCAGATTTGTGTGCTTTATCATCAATGGTTTTACTTTTTTTTTTTTGGTAATTACTTTGTTTGTTTGTTTTTTTTAAACATGCATTAAGATGTACATTTTTTAATCATGACAGCAAACTGACAAGTTAATGGCGGGGAGGGGGTGGTGTGAATGTCCATCAGAGCAGGCAGAGGATTTCCGCGCTGCCAAAAGAGATACAGTTTGATACTGATGATCTCGCGTGCGAGCCATTCCGTGCCTATCTATAGCTAGGCCTATGGCTATATGCAGGGCGGGCAGGGGTGCCGCACCAAATTTTCATGGGTACAGGGAGGAAAAAATTATAAATTTTAGGTCCCACCCCAATGAAAAAAAAAAAAAAAAAAAAATACGATATGGATGCAAGGCCACCAAAGTATGTGTTAGGTCAGGGCACCCCCTATACAGCTGACCTCCCAGATGACCTCTCAATGTCGTCCTGACTGACCTCACATCAGACCAACTGACCTCTCGGTTGACGTGCGGAATCAACCTCTCATCTGACCTCGCAGCTGACCTCCACCCCCACCCCCACTCCCTTGACACCCTCCATTTACGCCATCGTTGACCCTACACACAATTTTGTAATTACAACAATTTCGCCGTGACGCTTTCATCTCGCTGACTCTTATTTGAGAAACCAGGGCGGCGTCACCTTAGATGACACAACTAACTTTGTTGTTGTTTACCCAAAAGTTGACCCCATCCCCCCAAAAGTCCCTCTTCTGTATGGCTGGTGTTATCCCTGTATGGCTGGTGTTATCCCTGTATGGCTGGTGTTATCCATTCGTGGAGAAGAACGAGGCTTTTTTGTTGGTTTTTTTGTTTTTTTTTGGGGGGGGGTTTCCCCCATCCTGTGGAATATCATGCATTTAAGATGGGAAAAGAAAAAAAAATTCACCATAGTTAATATAATCCACCCAACCCCCCATTTTGAAGGGAAAAAAAAAAAAAACATACAAAAAAAAATTTCTTCAAATTAAAGTTACAAATAAATTCAGTTCAATTCTTCCCCCTCTTTTTTCAAATAGGAAAATATTAACTCTATGAAGTAGTAATTTTAACACAATGAAATACGAGTAGACTATATGTAAACTGATCAGATTTGTGTGCTTTATCATCAATGGTTTTACTTTTTTTTTTTTGGTAATTACTTTGTTTGTTTGTTTTTTTTAAACATGCATTAAGATGTACATTTTTTAATCATGACAGCAAACTGACAAGTTAATGGCGGGGAGGGGGTGGTGTGAATGTCCATCAGAGCAGGCAGAGGATTTCCGCGCTGCCAAAAGAGATACAGTTTGATACTGATGATCTCGCGTGCGAGCCATTCCGTGCCTATCTATAGCTAGGCCTATGCCTATATGCATGGCGGGCAGGGGTGCCGCACCAAATTTTCATTGCTGCAGGGAGGAAAAAATTATAACTTTTAGGTCCCACCCCAATGACAAAAAAAAAAAAAAAAAAAAAAAAAAAGAAAAAATTACATCTACAATGTAAAGTTAAAGACACACGAGGTTGTCATGATGACGAAAAATTCCACAAAGCCGAGAAAAGCACGTGACCATAAGGTATTCCATATCGCATTCCCCCCACTCAAAAGTAAATAAATTAAAACTAAGTAGCAGTCTATATGAATGACGNGGGGGGGGGGGGTTGGGATATTTTGTATGTTGCTCGTTTTCTGGTTTTAAAGCCGGAGTCGAAGAGAAAATCCCCCCCCCCCGCCACCCCCCCTATTTCAAATGTCCCGTCGCCCTGGTTTCAACATGCTCCCCCCCCCCCCCTAACTGGACAGACGGGAGCCGTGCGTCACCTCTATGTCCATACACGTTCTTTCTCATCAAACTGTTTTTGTACACCAAAGTCCCCATTTGAAAACAACTTTCTTGTGTGTATTTTAGAGATAAAAACAATTGAATAAATTGATATTATTATTGACTTTGATTGCTGGATTCAGTGTTTTTGTTGTTGTTGTTGTTTTGTTTTAATGTGTTGTTGTGAATAAGTTCAACGACGGACATCACTGGTTCGCCTGGCGCTGCCCAAGGATAACGCGGACACCTCATTGTGGCGTGGCGCATATTTTGAGAAGCACTTGGGGCTCGTGAAACAGTGGTGAAAACGTGTGACATAATATTTGTTATGGTGACGTCATAATTGTGGATAAATAAATTTGATTTTTCTAAATGTACTTTTATGGGGTGGTGTGGGGAGGTGGGGTGGGTTTGAACGCTCATTGTATGTACGCATAGTTCGCCTTGAGACTTACGGAAGGCGCACTTTTGCATTTGCTGGCCCAACAATTTGGAACACACTTCCTGACGCTTTCAGAAACAGTCAGACACTGGAGTCTTTCAAAACCGAATTGAAAACACATCTATTTCGCAAACACATGCTGGGGTGATGTTGTCTACCAACTTTTCCAGCTGGCTATTACCTCCTAGATGTATATTGGCTTGTGTTGTTTATGGTTGCAAGGTATGAAAGACTTAGAATGGGTACTCTTGTATGTAGTTTTTTGTAATTTTGCGTTTTGTATTTCAATGTGGTATAAGTTAGATTTTTTCATTTCTCTTTTAATATGGATGACTTGGTGCCGCGCTTCGAGCCTTTGGGGATGAAGCGTGATTTTCAAACTTTATTATTATCATTATAGTGGTTGTCAAAAAAAAAAAAAAAAGTACACGAGCAACAGGGGTGCATGGTTGTGCAGGAGTGAGCACCGAATAATTTCATCACAAACATTTTCAAACACCAACAACATAAATTAGCTCGGCCATTGGTTCCTAAACTTTCGTCGTTTGTCGACGTCCTTAGTTTAAACCATGTTTTATACCCCTTCCCCCACCCCCTCCAATGCGAACAACGAGTACCGAGAAAGTTCCAGAACTTTCAAAAACACTATAGATATAACGTTAATTATTTTAGAGCGTAATACAGGGACAGCTTCAAGAAACGTCTGCCATCAGCAGTTGATAGGTGAGTTAATGGCTTGCAGCAGGTGAGCTTTTGAGGCCACACTCACTCACACTGAAATTGAAAATAAAACTATGACATTTTTTTAAAAAAAAAAGAATTCGCGCACACTTTGGGAACCCTTGCGTTCAATACCACTGACGACGCATCCTTACCCATGATACATTTTTATAGTATTTGGAATAGAAGGGGAAAAAATCACTTTAATAATATTATATCGTGCAAGTATGGACGGGAAATAATCTCGAAACCAAAGCTAAAAATTTATCGTAAAGTGACGAACCGGAAGTCCGCATCTGGACGTGAGAAATATGGCTGAAAGCCGTGGTCTTGGCTGGTCATGGGACCAGGGCATTCATCCGATTCTTCTCGATTGGGTGGAGCTGAGCACCATTTAATACCATGCAAAAATTATCAGTTCATTGGTACCAAGCTAAGGAAGATCATTATCTTAAATGGAAATACTTGAAGGTCCCCTCCTTGGACTGAAAAGGTTGACTGCCTCAGCAAATGGGAATGTGCTGTTCCGTAGGTGAGATTATGGTTCAATGGTGTCACTTTGTAGGCGTAGCACAGTATGTTGGTGGAATTGAATTCCGTTTAGAGGGCTATATAAAGCCAAGATATATATGGCTGAGAGATAAATGGCTGAGAGATATATGGCTGAGAGATTTATGGATCAGATATATGGCTGAGAGATATATGGCTGAGAGATACATGGCTAAGAGATATATGGCTGAGAGATACATGGCTGAGAGATATATGGCTGACAGCATCGAGAGATGAACTTAAATTTTGTTATAAATTGTATTTTATGTCTTAAGTGTCCAACGCAGTAACTGAAGGGTCACAACACCATTTATGTTGTGACTGCAATAGTTATCTTCACAGTGCACCATTTATGTTCTGACTGCACTAGTTATCTTCACAGGGCGCCATGAGACGCAGGTAGAGCCCTGTCATGGGCACCACAGTTTTTACGTCCACCCCGAGGGGTCCCTCAACAACTCCACCTTCAACATAGTGTACCGCCCACCCCACCTCAACGAACGACTCGCTCCGGGTAGGTGAATGGGAGAGACAGTGGGAGGCAGTGAGAGATAGTGAGAGACAGACAGAGACAGTGAGAGAAAGTGAGACAGTGAGAGTCAGAGAGAGAGAGAGAGACTGTGAGAGATGGTGAAAGACAGAGAGAGAGAGAGAGAGACGGTGAGAGACAGACAGAGAAACGGTGAGTGACAGGTAGAGAAAGAGAGAGCTAAAGAGAGAAACAGAGAGATAGAGAGGAAGACAGAGAGACAGATAGAGAGAGACTGGTAGGGATGTATATACAGTAGCCCATTTGACAATATATCTTAGCACAAAATCTCTTTCACAATTCACCATAGGACTTCAAGCATGCAATCAGGCAGCTTTCGAAGCCTGGGATGGTAGCGAAGCATCGTATTCTTTTGTTGATCTATGGTCAAAAGTTAAGTTGAGCTCGCGCCTGGCTGGTAAAGATCCCATGAAAATACAAACCTTTGTTAAACGAGGAGCGTGTTCAGTGTGTTACATTACAGGCAATAAATGTGTCTGTCCACGTTCTGTCCAGGCGAGGCCAAACCACGGTTCTGGATGAGTCCCAGCAACATAATCCAAGGTCCGGCCGTGGTCAGTGTGGCATGGTGTCAGCTGTGCCAGCCCCAAAGCTTCAGCAACCCTCCCAGGCAGAATAACAGTAAGTCATTGGCTGCCTCTAACGTCATAAGATCTTCTATCTTTATAAAGCACGTGTGAACGACTAACCTTTGACCTACTTGTTGCATTTAGGGTGAGAACTTTACTTCATTTGTGTCAGAACTATTAAGATGGATCCTTTTTTTTTTTAATTGTGTTAAAAAAACAACATATAAAGCTACTTTTTTAAAAAAAATAAAAAATTTACGTTTTAATGCCCCCCCCCCCTTTCCCACCCCACCCTTTTTTTTTTTAATTTTCTAAAAAAAAAAAAAATAAAACCTCCTTTTTTAAAAAAAAAAAAAAATTTCCTTTTTAATGCCCCCCCCCCCCTTTCCAACTCCACACTTTCTCAGCGGACCCTAAAATAAAATTCAAAACCACAGAGAACTTAAGTTGGCAAAAAGAGACGAATTATTTATTTTTACCTGGCTTTTATAGTTTCTATATTTTTTAATTTATTTAGTTGTTTGTTGTTGTTTTTTTTAAAATCTTCCCGAACATGGGATAGGACGATGCACACAAAACGTAAAGTGCAAATTAATTCTTCCCTAGACAAAAGGTTAAACAAAAGAAAGAACAACCGCGTGGACACTGGTCACCGACATGACGACGCCCTGGAGATCAGTGCCAGCAACATGGAGGACCACATGGAGGGGGACAAGAACATGATGGTCAAGGCGTATCCCAGTTTCCTGCTGCCCTACATCAACAAGGTAACGGCAACGATTTTTTTGTTGTTGTAATTTTCGTGTTTGCTGTGTACTACGTCATCGAAATTTGCGAAGCTGCTCATTGTTTTAATTTTTTTTTTATATTAAATGTATGACGTTTTGTACCATTTGATTACTGACACAGCACAAAGTGACCGGAAATTTGATCGAAAGAAATGTCGTCGACGGTAAATTGATCGAACGGAAATTTGGTCGAATCTTTTTTTTTTTCTGTTTTTTTTTCAGTTCACACGTTAAAATTTTCGTCAAATTTCTTTTTGAACACATTCTACTATATCGCAAAACACAATAATGCGTTCAAAAAGAAATTTAAAGCAAACTTTTAACGTGTGAACTGAAAAAAAGGTTCGACCAAATTTTCGTTCGATCAAATTACCGCCGATCAATTTACCGTCCACGAAATTTTTTTCTATCAAATTTCCGGACACGCAACACAAAGGCGTGAAATATGAAGGGGAATATGCAATAGTCAATATTTTTATTCCCCTTATTTTATTTATATATTTGTTTAATATGAGAAAATCGATACATTTAAATTTGAACAGATGTATATTTTTTTAAAATAAAGAGACTGCATTTCCTTGAATGTCGTGAAACATGACACATGAAACCATGACACATGAAACCATGACACACTGAACTCAAGACACATGAAACCATGCCACATGAAACCATGATACACTGAACTCAAGACACATGAAACCATGACACACTGAACTCAAGACACATGAAACCATGACACATGAAACCCTGACACATGAAACCATGACACACTGAACTCAAGACACATGAAACCATGACACACTGAACTCAAGACACATGAAACCATGACACATGAAACCATGACACACTGAACTCAAGACACATGAAACCATGACACATGAAACCATGACACACTGAACTCAAGACACATGAAACCATGACACACTGAACTCAAGACACATGAAACCATGACACATGAAACCATGACACACTGAACTCAAGACACATGAAACCATGACACATGAAACCATGACACACTGAACTCAAGACACATGAAACCATGACACACTGAACTCAAGACACATGAAACCATGACACATGAAACCATGACACACTGAACTCAAGACACATGAAACCATGACACACTGAACTCAAGACACATGAAACCATGACACACTGAGCTCAACATGTCACAAATTCGTTTGTATTTCCAAAGGAAAGCCAGGCGTGGATAAAGACACAAATATTTGGAAGTACATTTCTGATATTTTGAAGCTATTTGCGTCAATATTTTTGTTAGTAATTTTTATACATTGTTTTCCCTTTTAATTTTTTTTAATAGTCGAGTGGGGTGAAGGTGGGATGATGAAGTTCAGGGTCATCTGTTATTTTTGAAACTTTAACGATTTTAATTACAATAAAGTATTAATTACTTTTTTTAAATATTTTTTTTCCTACCACAGTACTATTTCACACATGCAAAGATTTCAACAACAAAAGTTAATGGGCAAAAAATTTAACTTATGACTTATAAAAGTCATCTTTATCCCCCCCCCCCTTTTTCCTTAGACAATACGCCTCCGTCTCGTGTTTATGGACCCCAAGGTTGAGCAGTTGGTTGGAGAGTACGGCCACTTAAAACACAGCCGTGAAGCCGAGACAGACCCCATGATGGAAACGTCCTACCTTGTCCGAAATATGCATTCCCTGAAGCTACATTTGAAATACAGGTCGGGTGCCATTGTGGTGGGGGTGGGGGGGGTTGTCGCAGGGGATGTTGTGCAGTTAAAGGCAGTTAGATTACCGAAACAGTGGGAGGTTTGCTATAAAATTTTCACTGTTTCATTCTCAAAGATGAGGTTCACAACGTCTATAGAATTTATGTTTAAACACTTGTTTGATGGAACGAAAGACGATTGTTTCCCTCCAACATTGACCATTTTCTCCTGGAACCAAATTATATTTTAAAAGACAAAGCCAACAGATGTAATTATTTTTTTTAAAGCTAGTAATTTTTTATGTTTTGTGTGTGTGTGTGTGTTTGGGGGTGGGGGAGTATTTCTATTTTAAAATGTTGGAGTATGTGTTATCAGAATATTGCAAAATGTGTGTATGTTTTTTTTTCTTCTTTTAAAAAAAAAACTAAATAAAAAAACAAGAAGTTCTTGAAACNGTGATGTGGTGGACCCAGTGGCGTAGCGAGGTTTTAGTGCCGGCCGGGGTGGGTAAAGTGTTTGGCCGCCCCTTTCCAAAGAAAAAATCTCTCCTGGCAGGCGAAACTGCTGCCCCTCAATATAAGGAGGGAAAAAGTGCCCCCCCCCCCGGGGCGAACCGCCTCTCCGCACCCCCTTTTTTTACGCCACTGGGTGGATCCGACACGAATCAAATAACGTTGGTTTACGCACTTTAAAAATCTTCCTTTATTTGACTGTAATTTAGAAAAATAAAAAAAATTATAATTATGTATAGTTAAATGAAATAACAAAAAGCTAAACAGTAAACAGTTTTTACAACAGACCACTTAGAATTATACGTTTGAGACAGCATTCTATACATGTTTGAATGATAATGATAAAGGGGACCATCCAGTCGTTACTGGGGAGTGGGGTCCTGTTGAAAAACTACTTCACCCAGCGACATGTTATCGTTTTATAGTAACTTTTTGATTCTGCCCCCTGTCCACGCAGTTGCATTGTCCAAGGACTACCAGAAGTTCAGCTGGAGGAGAACCATGGCGGGGTCAAGCGTCTGAAGCGAGTCCGTTATAGGAACATGCCGGTGTGCTGGATAGATCTTGACCACCGGAAACCGAACATCCATGTTGCTGGTAGGTAGGACAATAGACCACAGGACATTTATTGGCCGTGAGGTGGGACTTTGATTGGCCGTGGTGAAGGACATATTTAAAGAGATGTTTGTTTTTTTCTTCATCAAACTATCGAATTAGTCCTTCACTGGTAAATTATGTGCCATTTATAGTACTTGTCTAAAATGCTTAAATCACGTATCAATTTTTCTCATAAGTTATGTTAAATTATAATTCACATATTTATAAATTAAATTGTTCCTGTCTTTTTCGTAAGGTGAACAATTTGAATTATCCCTCGGACCCCCGTGCCCGTCCTTGACTCCTGACGATTTTCCTGACGGAAATGGTGAAACCCCCATGATCCTCGGCACCTATGTGAGGGCGCTGGACACTGCCCCTGAGAGGAGACTCAAGTTTAGTGCCCGCCTCTTCCATTGGTTCAACCACTCCTCCGAGTGTTACAGTGACGTCATGATGGGCCACGAGAACATTGGTGACAAGTATATCAGAACCTGACAAATTAGCCCCCCCCCCACCACCCTCGCCCCTCCCCGCAGACTCCTTATTAATTAAACATCATTTATGGAAAGAAACTTACCCAGGACGTCAAGTGTGTCTTTCAGTTATTTCTATATGTGACTGCGTCTTTCATGAGTTACTCATATATGAATGTGTCTTTCAGTTATTTGTGTAAGACTGTGACTTTCAGTTATTTGTATATGTGACTGCGTCTTTCAGTTATTTATATATGACTGTGTCTTTCATTTATTTGTATATTACTGTCTTTCAGTTATTTATATATGACTGTATCTTTCAGGTTATTTACATATGACTGTGTCTTTCAGTTATTTATATATGACTGTTTCTTTCAGTTATCTGTATCTGATTGTGTCTTTCAGTTATTTATAAATGACTGTGCCTTTTAGATCAGCAAATCTTTTTACTCCACTTTCCATTTTTGTTCCATGGCGCCCGCATGCAATGATTTTTCCTACTTTGTAAGATCGTTCATGGCGCCCTAAGCACATGACGCCCCGGACAACTTTCCGAGTTGCCTGTATCTTGAGCCGGCCCTGGGCGCAACCCACCCCTCAAAAAATATAAATAAAATAAAAATTTAATAATTTATATATATATATAGATAGATACATAGAGCCTAATTTGCACGAATAATTTTGTTTTGACGCCCCTTGATTTTTCGGCCCGGGGCCTCATCCAATCATCCCACCGTTGTGCACGGCCCTGCTGTTTACAAAGTGCATCACCACATTAGTTTTATTCTCATCCCAGAACACATCAGGATCATATTATAATGTCACTGTTCATGGGATAAAAAAAAACCACTAAGGTGAATTAAGGTTAAAGTTCACATGTGTTATTAGTATGTATACAAGTAAGTAGGTCGCTTGGACTTACGAGCAAATTAATAATGATATTTGAAAAGGCACAAAAGATAGTGTGATTTGAACATCATATAATTTATCATTTACGATTTCCGTTCTTCATATTCACTTGGATTTCTTCACGAAAAATCTAATGTTCAATTAATTATTGTGTTGAAAGTGTTCATCAATTACTTTACTTTTAAGCCGGTGTCAAAGTCCGCGACATCTTTTTACGTGGAGCTAAAGAAGGTAAAACTCTAACCAACTGTGGCAGACTTCGGCCTACAATTTATACTGCTGCAGTACTGTGTCTCAGCATTTTTTTGTTTATAAAACACAGTACAGCTCTGTCGGGACATTTTCGGTTAAACATTATTTAAAATTTGATAAGTGACACTTATTTTATTATTAGATTATAATTTGTCCATTTTATAATTCTTATAAATACATTTGATAACCTTTTATAAATAGTATTCTTGGGCTACTGTGCTCTTTAACAATAGGAACGTGTTGTTAGCTTTCAATTTGGTTTATATATAAATATAAAAAAAATATTATATATATATATATATATATATATATACATATACATATTAACGGTGTGGCACAGCCACATTCCCCACGAATGTAACCACGCCGACGTATTTCACGGCAAATCTGTGTCTGTAGCTCCCCCCCCCACAGTGTCACACATCAGGCCCCCCCACCCCCCCACCGCCCCCCCCCCCCCCCGCAATGAACACTCCAAGTGACCGTACTCTGAGGGTCGGTCTGTGTATTGAGGACATTGACGCGTGCAGCATCATTCTCACTCAGATGGCTGCAGGACACGTCTTTGGCATCGACCAGGTCAGTCATTAATGGTGGTGGTGTTGTTGTTTTGTTTTGTGTTTGGCCATTTTTCAGCCCACACAATATGTGTGTTAACTGGTTAACGCAATCACTTCCCCTGCTCTAATGAGGAGTACCAGATTAACAATGGTGCAACTGGCGATCTGACACCAGGCCAGAGGTTTAGAGAAGGGGGTGAGGGGCAGGGGGACAGATGTCCCCGCGCGCCAACACTCTCGCTACGCCTCTGGCACCAGGCCTCCAAAAAGTTAATCCGGCTCGGCTTAAATAGGCCTATGGTAAAATCACATTCAAGTCAAAAGAGCAATATTCCATATTTTAATTCCAGCAGTTGGTTCCATTGGTAGTTTTGATTTGGAGCCAAATTTAAATCTGATAACCTAACTCAGTGGTTATCCACTTGTGGGTCGCGACCCCTTTGGGGGTCGAACGACCCTTACACAGGGGTCGCCTAAGACCATCGCAAAAAAACATATTCAAGAAGTAGCATGGAATATAATTGTATGGTTGGGGGTCGCCACAACACGAGGAAACTTTATTAAAGGGTCGCCGTATTAGAAAGGTTGAGAAACACCGATCTAACTGGGTATTTTATCAATTAAGATTTTTTTCGAACAAGTTTTGTATAAGCATTTTGCAAGTGTTATTTCAACTCTCGACCTGTTAACAATGACGTTAAGATTCCCTCAGCTCAGCACTGATATAGAGCCTAATTTTCAGACTTTTAGATCCACTGACTTCATCCAACTCACTTAAGAGTTTTCTGTCTGCGACCCATTTCTATATACCCCGCCCCAACCGATGTTCTTTCAGAAACTCCAGCTCATCCTACAAGCCTCAAACCTCGACCAGTTGGAGGAAGTTTGCATGGATCTACATGACTGCGCCTATCCACTGGTCACAGGTCGGTCACTCAATATTTAAACAAATAAAAAAAATAATCAAAACTATTGTTTAATTAATTAGTATTTGAAATGCAATTTCAACGAATAAATATTTATCCACATGTTTGTGTTGTTATTAACTTGAATGAGTCCACCAGCTGAAATTTCTTTCTTAATTTTGTAACTTCAATCTTAAGTACATAGATGTTATACACGAGTAAATGACGTCATAAATCCACGTCTGTAGATTGAAAGACACTGACGTTTTAACCAAAAAAAAAAAAAAATTATAATAAAAAAAAATTATAATAGATGATGTCTTTTCAGATGTTTCTGCTCAACTAACGCTCGGTGACGTCACACAAACATTGGACGCCGTCGTTATAGTACTGGCCAGTCGGTGCACGGCCGGCACGTCAACGTCGGAGTTCCAATCTCTGGTGAGCCTGGTGACCTACATTCACGACGTGTCCAGCATGTTGCACACGTGCCATCTCACCAACACCAAAGTAAGTCGCGGAGAAACATTAATTTAACCCTTTGATCATTCATGCTGCGTTACCTTACTAGCCTTAAGAGAGTGTTGATGGTTTTATATTAATGTATAAATGTTAGATTTATATATTGGGTGGCTGGGTTGCCAAGTGGTCTAAACGTCTAAACTGAGTAAATCTCAAGTTGGTGGTCTGGAGATCAAACACCACCAGCATGTTCGAAAAAAACATCGTTACATTGTGACGGACGGACGCCAGAAAAAAAAAAAAATATATATATAATTTATAATATTCCATCTTCCCCCCACTCATCTTGTGGTGGTACGATTGCCCAGGGCCGGTCCCTACAATTGCGGGGCCCCGTGCGGGGGGAGATTGCGCGGGGCAAAAAAAAAGTGCGGGGCCCACTGCGGCCGCAGGGGTTGCAGTGGCCTAAGGCCTGCCCTGCGATTAGCCAACACAATTTCAAAATATACTACCCTACCCTTGGTGACATTGTGTAACACCATTTATTGTACCGTATTGGATTGGATAATCCTATTTTTGTATTGGATAATGCCAAATAGTGCAGTGGATGACATCATTTATTGTACTGGATAATGCCAAATACAGCAGTGGATAGCACCAATTATTGTATTGGAATACCCCATTAATTGTATTGGATATCACCATTTATTGTATGACAACCTCCGTATGATGTACCTTGACCTCTTCCATCAGATCCTGGTGACAGGAAGCTGTGCCATGACAGCCGCCTCACTAATGTCATACAGACTAAAGGGACACGTCTCTGATACACAGATACTAGCCATAGACGGAGAACAAGTGAGTCATGTTTCACAAGATGTTTCCAATAGGACATTATTAATCTCTCCTAGGTACTCCAACACAGAACTGCTGGCTTTCAAAGGGAACTAAGGAAGGGAAGGGAGCTGGGGAAGAGACCTAGGGAAGGGAAGGGAACTCATGGTAAAAACTAGGGAAGGGAACCGATGAAGAGAACTAGGGAAGGGAATGGGGGAAGGGAACTGGGGAAGAGAACTAGGGAAGATAAGAGAACTGGGGAATAGAACTAGGGAAATCAAGGGAACTGGGTAAGAGAACGAGGGAATAGAAGGAAACTGGTGTTGAGAATTAGAGAACAGAAATAGGGAAGGGAACTGGGAATAGAACCAGGGAGGGGGACTGAGAAGAGAATTAGAACAGGGAAAGAGAACTAGGGAAGGAAAATTAGGGAGGGGAACTGGGGAAGTGAACTGGGGAAGGGAAGTAGGGAGGGGAAGAGAACTATGGAAGGGAAGGTAACCAGGGAAGGGGTGGGTTATCCTGAAAAGATTGCATGACTTGATGAAAACAACTCTTAAACTTACAATGTTGATGAGATGCAATAATGAGAACTTATCCATCTATGGGAAAATTACGAATTCTAAATTGATGAAAAATGCTTTTGATGGGCTTTTTAAATCCATAGAATTGCTTTTAATGTGAAAATAGATTTCACTCAATTTTAAGATATTAAGAAAACATTTTTAAAAGAATTTATTTTGTAACAATTGTTGTCAATGACAAAATGTCCAAAGACAAAAGTATAAAAAAGCAATACATGGAATAGTATCAGTTAAAATATTTGAAAATGTATTTTGATATTGAGCAAATTCGTTTATGAAAGCCTCCATTCAATTGTTATATAAAATAATGATTAGAAAAACAAAGATAAATAGGAGATTACATTTCTGACAAGATTGCTTTGGTTGCAAATGATGAGAAAGATATCATTTCAGATTCAAAACAGCACAATCCCCAAATTGAGAACAAGATGTTATGGACGAATTCACAGAGAGTGCAGCACAATAAGAGAATGGTGGACTGGCATAAAGGCAAGGATTTATTTAATTTACTGTAACATCTGTTTGATTTTTTTTTTCTTTAAATTTTGTTTGAAAATTTGAAGGGTAATAACAAAAAAGAATAATTGTTTCCAAAAAGTTATCACTTAAAGATAGTTAGATCAAGAAATTGTAATTCTAAAAAGAAAATGTAAATAATGATTGGACGTGCTTATCAAACCAAAACATAAAGCAGACCTGCGAATGGTTTGAGAAACAGAAAAAAACTATTTAATTTTTTACAGCTATAATAATAATAATAACATTTTGAAACAATGCGTTCATGTAATATAATGTAATGAAACATTACTTGAAATTTAATTTTTACTCGCATTCTATGGATTTCATTTCAGAGCAAGCCGTCAACACCCACATTTTTAGGAACCAAATTCTTGGCTGGGCAAAAGTCATCGGAGAACTATAATGGCTACTTTTTTTCAACATCCGTGGACATAGAAGGTCCGAAGCTATTCAGTGTCAGCGCCAAGGCAACACTGGACACGGGTCACATTTCTGAGGTCAAGGCCAAAAGTGACAAGGCTCTGGTGATGATGGGTCACCTGGAAGGCAAGCCAAAAGAGGACAAAGTTTTCATGGCAAACTTGTAACATTAAATCATTCATGAAATATTTTCCTTATTAGTCTTTGGTGGGTATATTTTTATACTTGCAATATCGTACGCAGGCACATTAAAAATCATGTACAGCTTTTAAT
Source organism: Lymnaea stagnalis (assembly GCA_964033795.1). Lineage (NCBI taxonomy): Eukaryota > Metazoa > Mollusca > Gastropoda > Lymnaeidae > Lymnaea > Lymnaea stagnalis. Next base: position 253,129 of record CAXITT010000352.1, read on the forward strand.
CACACTTTGTTCTGAATTAAAATCACGTGTCATTTTATTTTCAGTTAAGGATTCAGATACAGATCGTTTTGAGCAAATCAAAATCTGATATTTCGGGAGAAAAAAAAATTATGAAGTAATGACTTTCACATGAGTACGCACATACCTACACCCATACATAACATGGTTTTGAAATGATTGGTAGAGCAACTCATAACTGCTGGTTCCTGGTTTGAAATAACCGGTAGAGCCACTTGATAGCTATTTGTTGCTGTTACTGTTTGTAAAAACATAATTTTCTTTAATAGGTTGGCAGTTCTTGAGTGATTATGAGGTGAAAAATGTTTGTCATGTCCCATGTTTACAGTTTGAATAGCACTCTTCTAGAAAGGAAATATACATGTTCTGAAGTGCAGTATTTACAGAGGAATATTTTATGCCAGTCATAGAAATTTGTGCACACCCTCCTCTCAAGGATAACTCCCAGTTAGGTTCCAAAACAAAAATTATCGGTGGACTTGATGTTATTGAAAACCTGAACCCCAGCACGGGATTAAGACGTGGTTAAGCTGTTCTTGTAATCCTCTAAGCTTCTGATGGCTTTATGCAGCTTTTCAGCATCAGCATCTCCAGGCTCCATTAGGACAAACTGTTTGAAGTGTTCTATGGTCTTCCCTAGCAGCATCAACTCATCCAAGGGTGTTTTCTCCCGCATCAGTCTCTCGCACACTATGGCGTAGTTGCGGTGCCAGTATGCTGGGTAGATGGTGTGCTTCTTGATTTCTATTGTATACAGCTTAGGAGGAAAAAAAAATGCTTTTACAATGAACAAAATATGGTTTAAATGCTATAGCAAAATTTTTAATAAATATTTGTATTAGAAAAATTGGTATTATATAATCTAATTTTATCTTCAATTTTTTTTTCTGCTTTGAAACACACCTATTTGGATTTTTTTAAAAATATATTTATTTTAAAAAATTTGCCTGCCACCTACCTTGTATGACTCTAGAAGTAATTTCACATAGTCTTGACTACCTTCGGGCAAAGCTAGAGCTTCTTCAAGGTAAAAGTAGGCTGTCACTGTCCTGCAGAACAAAATATGTTTTTTATTTTGGGCCTTTTTTTTTACACATTTTAAATATGTGTTCCATTGTTTTATTATAATTTTTGGTCAATTAAAAAAAAATGTATGTGATGTTTAATTATATTTTTTTGGAATAATTAAGATTATATTTCATTTCGGTTTTCGCTTCCCTGATCAATAGTTTTAACTAAAAATACACACCTATAGAAGAGTAATGAAATGCAATTTATTTTCTTAAAAATTCATGGAGCTGATTACTGGTGATTCAACTGAATTTTTGCACTGAATCTGCTGTTATGTATCATTTTGTTTCAAAATTACTCTGAAGTCCATTATATTTTTTTAAGCAGGTTTTAAAAATTAAAGTTGTTTAAAGTTGATTTTTATACAAATAATTGGAATACATACAATGTTTTGTGACCAATAAAAGATTAACAGAAACTAAGTTAACAAATAAAGTTTCCATCTGAAATGAGTCCTAGATTTTTAGTGTGGCATTTTGGATTTTAATAGTTTAGAAAACTGAAACTCAGTTAATAATCAATGGTTAAGAAGAATGGAATACAATTTATGTGAAAGTCATACAATTTGTATTTATATAAATATGTTTAAATATATACAAAAAATGATTTTAATTATTTTTTTATTTGAATGGTTTTAAAATCTCCAGTAAAGCTTGAAGATTAACTAATAAAAAATCAATACAGTGACAGAGTTAATAAAACCATCAGAAAGCAACCCAGCAATGTTGCCAGACAACTCGTTTTATGGTGGCTGGCTGTGTGGAAAAAATATGTCACTTCCAAAATTGATGATGGGACTCGTTAATCTATAATGACCACCCATCTAAGAGAAGGAGCCCCAAGGGCGGTATGATATTGACGCAATGAAAATTCTGGCAACTCCCGCGGTGTGGAACGCATAAGTAGACACAAGAAACATTCAGGTCATCCACTGAATCCTTGTCTATCTCCCAGTTGACTTGCCATTAGATCAAAATAGGAAAGGACGATAGAATGCGGCTGACGAACTGCACAACTCTTCTTCACTTAAAGCAAAATACAGCACAAATCAAGGCTACTACACAAATCCAATGTATATCTTGCAAGCAAAGAATGAACAATAATACATCTGTTTAAGAATGAACAATAAGACATCTGTTTAAGAATGAACAATAAGACATCTGTTTAAGAATGAACAATAAGACATCTGTTTAAGAATGAACAATAAGACATCTGTTTAATAAAAAACACAAGTGACTTCAAAACGGCTTACTTTGCCCGCCACATCTCTGAGTTTGCCACATTTTCCCATGAGCCATCATCAAAGCTGGAAAAGAGAAAAGAGTTCATTGAATTAGTAATTTGTTGAATTTTTTAAACAAAATCTTTAGAACAAAGAGGACTTCAGAGATTTCTTAAAAACTAGCCTACAACATAGAAACTGATATATTAGGATTAAATTCAAACTTTTCTTGGGTAGTGATCACCTAATGTCTTTGCAGAAAGAAATTTATGTTATTCAATATCACCTCCCAAATTTAACCCTTCACGTCAATAGAAAGTTTGTGTTCAGGGCTAAATTTCTATGTGGTGTTGGTTTAACATCTTGTGTGCATGCACACATTATGCCCTGCTTAATGGTAAAGTATGGGTTAACTACTGTTGTATCATAAGTCAATATACTTTAAATGAGTTCAGTGTTATACTTGGTGTAGCTTATATTCCCTGCACGGTACATCTGCTTTTGTTTTCTAAGGATCAACATTTTAAAATAAGTACCTAGTCCATGGGTACATCCAGTCATCAGCAACACCTGCTGTGGCATTAGTCCACAGGTTAGTATCTAGTTTTCTTCCTTTGTCCACAAACTGCCAGCACACACCAAATGGCCACAGCTCGTAACTGGCCTTCCAGGCAGAGTCATGTTCCTGAGCACCTATGCAAGCAAAGATAGGGGCCCTAAAAAAAATAGAATATTACCATGATGCACATATTACATGATATGGTGAGAAATTTAACACAATCAAATCTTAACTAATCTAGCACCTTTAAAAACTTAAATATTGACTTTAAATATATGAACCATCAAAAATACTTTAGTTTTTAATAATTTGGAGCACATTTTACTGTTAATGATCTCTTAAATACCATACAAATTGCTTCAAAATGTTAATACTAAGAAAATATAACTTTTTTGTATTTAAATAAAAATGTTTTTTCTCTTCAATTTTAAATGGTGGGAAGAAGAAGAAAAAAAAACAATGTGACAGCGTGTGTGTGAGTGTCCCACACAACATTCAATATTTTGATGTATTTTACCAAATTATTTCCACTTTTACTTATTTTTTAATCTTTCATTTCTTAAATAAATTCTTTGTTGTCTGTGAAAATAAAATAGTACAACCTTAAAGCAAATAACACCAACTAATCAGAGGGGAGAATGCATTGTTATTGATCAACAGGGTATTTATCTGACACATTGATTAACCACTGCACCCACGCCATGGGACTTTGCAGGGCGTCAACGGGTATTACCATACCGGGCATAATTTGCATCTAACAGGTCTTTAAAGGTGAATGTCCTCTTTCCATCACTCCTGACTCCGGAGTAGAGGTGCATCAGGTCACCCGGAAATTTAATCCCTGGAGTGAACTTGCTGGTCATAGGTAGTGACCACTCGTAGGTTAAGACCTGAGGTCAAGAGAAACCTAATCATTGTCTAATTGGCATTAGTTATACTCAACATCTATTGACTCTATCGGCTAACTGTAAAATTCATGCAATCAAACCAAAAGCACAAGTTTTGTCTAAAAAGCCTTATCATGTTTACCTCCTGGTCAAATAAGGAGAGATCTGGCCGGACATTTTCAATAAAATGGTAGTACCTGTCAATTTCAACAAAAATAGGAAACATTAATTTTACTATACTTAAAGTTATCTTCAGCCAGTATACACTGCATTTGCTGCCAACATTCTAAAACCCATCTGCATTATGTAACTATATGGAAACACCTTCCACAGAATAAACTTCTTTTATTGACAAGCCAGAAATTTCTAGGAGTACCTAAAACTATTAGAAGGAAGATCTCCTTTGGTCAGAATAATCGATCCCTTGGGAAATTTGTGCAGCATTTGAAGAGCAAAGTCCTGAATGAGGAAGTTTCCACTTTGATCACAGGCAGACCATCCACTAAGCTGATGAGAAACAAATCAGTCTGTATGTTCTTTGTTGAATGATGATAAGTACTTAATAGACATTTTATATTCCAAATTTATTTTCACTGTGATTGTCACAGAACTTAAATGAAACAATTATTATTTAAACTTACAAATTACAAAAATCTTCATAATATTCATTATAAATTTCAATTTAAGATTTAAACTAAAAGAACAATTATTTTTCCATTTTCTTTTTTTTTTAAAGCCTAATTTAATCTAAACTTCTTATTTTTTCCTCCCGCAACTAAATAAATTCTAGGTCAATTAGATTTTTAAAATAGATTTCTGAATATTAAATTTGCTTTCTTTTTCTTCAAAACTGACTCCAATTTTTTAAATAGGTTTGATATCAAAAAGAACATTTAAATCCTGGCAACAAAAAAAAATAAAAGTAATAAGGAATAAAGAGAATTTAAAATTATTTATCAAAACATTTTAAGAACCATAAAAAAATTATCAACAAAAACTTACAATGTAAGTAGAAAGTAAAGGTATTACAATGATGATATCTAAGCTCAGGTTCTGTAGGTTTAACCTTGATTTTAAATAACTGTAAAGAAAAAACAATTTTATACCTTTTGTCGGATTTATCACATGCAGTGTCTCATTACATAATCTGATCTAGAAATATTCAAAATGCAATGTCTCACTACATAATCTGATCTAGAAATAGTTAAAATGCAATGTCTCACTACATAATCTGACATAGAAATATTCCGCATGCAATGTCTCACTACATAATCTGACATAGAAATATTCCGCATGTCATAAAATTAAGCAACAAACCAACTGTAGCAAACAAACAGCAAGTGCGTGAACAAAAAAATGTATTTCCAAATAATTAATTTTATTTAAATAATCATATTCAAGATTCTACCAGTACACAAAATCAAATCAGCATGCATGTCATGTTTACCAACCTGCAAATATCAGCAAATGCCTGACTCGCAAGGATGACAAGTATTAAATCACTCTGAATCCAAAACCTTTCAACCTGTAAACAAACGTGATGATAGGTTCTTTAACAAACAGATTCTAAGTAGAGGTTCAACTGTTTGGTAATCATTCCCCTCTGTGAAAACCTGAAAATTTTTTTTAAGTCAAACCAAGTCATATTAGCTTTAAATATTTCACCATTCCATTTGTTTTTCTCTATTAATGGTTATTATTTTTTTTATTGTATTTATTATTACACCACTCAAAGGAACCTGAAAATTCTATAAAATTAAGAGAGCATAACATTTTTGAATAAGGATTTATCTGTGAAAATAAAAATAAAATAAACTTTTTTCTCTCTAACAAAAGATGAAAGACAAAAGCATCAAACATTTTTTCGGTTCAATGATGATGGAAAAAAAACTAAGGGTTCAGATTGTAGATCTCTTGCAAAAGTTTCTACATGAGCTCATTAAAATTAGATTTTTTTTTAAATTCACAAATGAAAACAGGATTATAGCTTGCCACTTTGTAGAATAAAGGCTTATTGATATCCAGGTTGGCCCTCCAGCAGAAAAACGAGATGTAAGTCAACAGCATGAGACCAAATACCAGCAGGACACTACTATGTCTTGACCTATATCTGAAATTTCAACCAAAAAAAAAAACAAAAAAAAGTAATATTATGAAAAGGAAATTCATTAGCAAGTATTAATACAAAAGCAATCAAATGTTTTCTTTGTAAAGATTTCAAAACACAGCACAGCCAGCAAATATTTCCAGACTTGTACTAACCTTGAGTAAATGGAAAATATTGAGAAGACAGCCAATGCAAAAACCCCTCTAGACACATCAATCAGTAAATGATTAATGTAAGCTCTGGAAAATAAAATATTAATTTTTAAATCTTTGGTCATGCATAAAAGACATCTGTTATCAAATTTAGGGCTTTCATTTGAAAAAATTCTAAAAAATTAGGTCAATACAAATAAAAAATATGCTACTTTTTTCTGTCATTCAAATGCACAATACATTTCACAGTAACTTACATGAGTCCTGTGGCAAAACCTTGACCTGTGTGATCTTTCAGCTGAAAAAACAATTCAATTTTTTTTAAAATACATTTTTTAATTTATTGGGCATAAAGAATTTTTTTTGAAAAATTTTAATCTTTTTAATAAGTTGATAGTGGTGTCTAGCAAAAATGTAATTTTTTTTTACCTCTAAGAGAAATGACAAACCAGAGTCAAGGAGCACATAATTCCATTCAATATATTGTTTTTAGAAAAATTAGAATCCATTTATTTCAACAAGGTTCTTTCCACATAGTATTATTAGCACTATAACAATTAACAATAATTAAAAGAAATTACATAACTTCTTTTTTTTTTTTTTATGCTGAGCTGTCTTATTTAATTTTTTTTTTGCCTTTTCTTCTTATTTTTTTTTTAACCATATTACAAATATTTTAATTGTTTTTTTTGTTGGTCTGTTGGAGAACTCTTGGAGCCAAAATATTTATTTCTTGTTTAATTTAGTAAAAAGCTTCAAGCAACTTCATTATACTTTTTGTTTTACACACCTTATGATGCTTCGAACCTTCATTACTAGCAATAACCTACCAAATCCCATGTGCCATACTCTTCTCTCAATAAATGTTTAAGAAATCCTCTTAGAGAACTTGAGTCGCCCCACGTCCATCTGGCAACATGGAGCCAAGATGATAAAGGAAGATAGAGATAAGGTGACAGTCCGCACAGAAATGACACACCCTGTTTCACAAGCAGAGACACTGTAAACAGCTGAAACATGAAGAAGGTTTTAATAATGTGTAATAATAGGAAATAATTTGGAAATATAGAAACAGAATCTTACATCAATCAAGCTTTCATTTAAGTAATGATGTTATAACCTATGTGTTGACACAAATTTTGATTCACCCTGCATAGTGCATCCCTTATCTTAGGGCTATGTGTTATGTCTGTGTCATCCCAATAAAATAGGAGAAAGATTCTACCACTCCTTCCCTCCCCTCCCTTGATTGGTAAAGTTTTTTAACAGTTTCCAGAAGGTTCTACATGGAGATAGAAAATATACTCTCTGATGACTGAATTTCTAGACTTTCCATTCTAGAAAATTCTGATTCCCTGACTATAAATAAGACTTCAGTTGTGACTGGTAGATCTTCCAATGACATACAGATTTTTGAGTCATATTTTATATCAGAATTTTTTTCCCCAAAATAAATTGAATATTGTTAAAGACCAATAAATGATGTTACTGGGTGCCGTCTATGGCTTGACATGCAAATAGTTCTGGGTTGGGCGAGGATAAAAGATATGTAATTTTTTTAATGTCACGATTATGTTTGCTAATAATTTTATGTGAAGCACGGTGAGCCCAGCCCTAGGCGCTATATAAGAACACTGTAACAAGAACAATAATAATATCACTAGTTCTGGCACTGTATTTCTTTGCATATTGGTTTTTAGTCCTTTGTTGAGTATTGGTCATGTAACAAGCCAAATTAAATCGGTTAAACCATATAACAGTACGTAACAAACTAGCATTTTGTAAAATACAGTTTAAATATGCATTGCACTGTTTCCTAAAATTAAGCTTGCAGTATAATTTATTTTTTAGTAATTAATCTCAAATGGGGGAACTGATAAAAGCAAATAAAAGAGAACAAACTGTTATTTTTTGCTAATTTTAGAACATCATTTTAAAAAAACGTGTAACTTTCATTGAAGTTTCAAAAGTTACCTGCTTGTTCCACAACTTGTAGAAGACCCAAGGAATAAGTGGAATAATGTAGAGTATGCTGGTGTGTTGGTTCGTCAGGCAAAGTCCACTCAGAAATGAGCCAATCAATGATATCTTGGTAATAAAACAAAATTTAATGTATTTAAAATTATGAGTGAAAGTATTATAATAGTATTTTGATGCAGCAAAAATTTGTTAGAGAATCTAATTTTAAAAATAACACATTAAAAATACTTTAAAACTTATTTAATTTTAAAAGTTTCTCATTGAAACCTCATATTTGTTTATATCTTTTGTTAACATTGAAAGAGAATTTATGAGACATAATGGAAAGCTATCCTTCAAAACATTTAAAATAGCCAAAATAGTAGTATCTTTATTAAATGAGGCAAAGAACAGAAAAAAAATTGAAACAAGTAAAAGTATTATATTGTTATTTACCCATTTTTGTATTCATTACCTTTGCAAGAGATTCTTTACTACCAGCATCAAACAACACTGCTGTTAGCATGATGTATGAAAGAAGAAGGTTATTTAGACTAAAGACCTCTGCAGTTACTGACCAAACGCATACAAGTGGGCTATAACTAAAGACAAATGAAGCGAAGATAGCTGCTCCATATTGGAATGTAAGCCTGTAATATGATACAAATTAAAAGCATTAGCTTCTTTAAAAAAAGAGTACATGTGGTTTTTTTTTAAATGCTTAAAATATGTGATACAAAATCATTACTACCCATCATTGAAGCTAGTTTATTGTTTTAACTCAATAAATACAAGTTTAACATAAATGTCCTTATCAGCTTTAAATTAGAACCTCTCACCTATAAACCGTTATAAAAAGAATAGCAGAATTCAGTGCACTGCAAAAAGCAGACAACAGATTTACTCTCCAAGCAATTGAACCAAATGGTATGACAGTCATAAATAATTTGGCAAGCATGGTAAACAATGGGTAACCAGGTGGATGAGCTACCTGACAGAAAGTAAAAACAAATTTGCAACATTTATAAGATAAGATAAGATAAGATAAGATTCTTTTATTGATCCAAATAAATGGAAATGTTTTTTGATTGCGTTATACATTATCAGCACATAAATAAAACAATTTGACGACAAGACATTTATAATAAATTATCTCAAACAGCCATTCAGTGAGTTCTCTTAGCCAAATCGGAGACTTATTAGTTCTCATGAAGATGTGTGACTTCAGAGGGAGCACGTGGGTAAGTTTGTACAGATTGGAGAACAAAAGAATTTTTATATCTTTCAGTCCTCGCCCTGATGAAAAGAATTCGCCCTGAACGGCCCGATCCTAAGTATTTGTGATGAAGAGGGTGGGGTGTATCATCAAAAATGTGTTTAGTTTTACAAAAACATCTTTCTTCAAATAGTTCATCAAGTGAAGGATGTTTAGTTTGTGTTATGTTCCTAGCTTTCTTGATTAGTCGGTTTATGCGGTGTTTAATATCAGACGTTGAATTCCCACACCAGTAGGTAATACTGAAATTAAGTAGGCTTTCTATTGCTGCTAATGAAATATCTTGGGTGTCAATAACTAATTGAGACTCCTTGTTCTTAATGAAGTAATCATGAAATAAAATAAAGATGCATATTATACTTTACAATAAGTGTGCATTTTCCATTTTGTTCTGGAAAGGTTAGTTAAAGGAGCAGAAAACATACCCCCAATTCATAAGCAGCAAAAATTAGTTCTCCAGAATCTCCTCCAAGCAGAGATGGGTGTAGTTTAATGCAGTTAAGTATGAATGAAGAAACAAAAATGAGGAAGGCAGGCACTTCATATTTGTGAAAATAGCCTGCCGTGATCTGTTAATAAATCAGAAAAAAAATTAATAATTTTAGTCACCAAAAGTAAAATCCAAAAGAATCTAAAAGAAGTCACAAAAATTAAAATCGATCATTACTGTCATCAATAATCACACATAAGCAACAGAAAATACCCTGAAAGAATCTCGTTTTCAAATAAAATGTTTTTTAAAACAAGATTGACACCATTATATGTTTACATTGTACTCATTGTAAATTGTAATAGGGCACTATTTATATTATACTTGTAGACTTATACTTTGTAAAAACTAAAATACCAATCAATGACATAATGTCTCAGCAAATAAATTTTAGCGGAGTAATTTGACTTAGTTCACCTTAGCATTTAGTAAGTACTTAGTCTTAGAGTTAGTGTGACCTATTTAATTTAGGCTTAGGTCTAGTACTTGTGGACTTTTTGTGATTACACAGAAATCTTCTGATTCTGTGTTTAATTTTAATAAAAGGAAAATCTTTCTCCCAGAATGGGTCAAAGCACAGAGTAAATGCTTACAGAGTGTACCAGGACCAGGGCGTACACTTTTAAACTTTTTACGATTTACCTCTGCCTCGTTTGGCTGTGATTTGGCTAATTTGCTCATGCCCAAGCTATTACTTTTAGCATTGCTACTAGATATTGATACATCCTTTTGCTCTCTAATGTCATGACGGCTAATTCTGTGTTTTTTCATACTGTATTTATATTTTGTTACTTTGGAGAAGTGGCAAGAGCGAAAAATAAATCATAAATCATTCCTGTTCAAAAACTTAAATATTTGTAATGAGTATTTAAGTAGCAGATAGCAGTTCACACGATTGACAACACGGCAGTGGCTCTGACTGTTCTTTTTGTCCGTTAACAAAGAAAATGGGATAAGAAATTAAGGTTCTAAATACACAAATTTAATTTTCCCTTAAGTAGCCTAAATTTCTGTTGCATTTTATGCCTGTGTGTGTTGGGGGTGGTAGGACTTAAATTATTTAATGATATTCTTCAGTGGGCTAGGCAGTTTCAAGCATAAATTATCAAATAGTGACGTATTTTTATTTCTATTTATTTATTGGAAGCAAATAAAATAAAGTCTGAATATCTTTGGTGATAAAACAAACGCATCTTATAGGCCAACATGTTTTTCAGTCCCATAGGCATGGGCGCGTAAATTCTTGTAGGTATACCCTAAACACCATGGTATAAAATTATTTGAATTAGGTTATGCGAGTTTGTAGGCCTACTTTTAATTCCAAGAATTTTATTTTTACAAATTTCAATACAGCTAAAAGTTAGTAAAGATTAAAATTTCATATGCCGTAGTTCTACATCTCTTACCAATACTTTTTAAACATTTTCTTTGAAAATATAATGATTAAGGCTGGGGATTGTGGGTTGGTTTAAACCGTCCAAAGTTGGCGGACTATGTCTTCTTCTTCTATATCTTAAGGGCCCACGATCAATTTATTGATCATTTTGGCTCCTATGCATGTAGATGGGATTTGCAATGTTTCTGTTACTGGTAACATGTAAACCTCATACGCATAGTATCACATTTTTTCTAAACTAAAGCGAATTTAAAAATGGGAAATCTCAGAGTTTGTGATTGCTTCTTACTTTTTTGAAACTGGCATGATCGTAACCATGAACAATACAACACCGATGAAAATGCTATTCTATGAAGAAAAAAAAAAAGTTAAGAAATAGGATAATCCTCTGTTGTCCAATGAGCAGGCCTGCACAACATACGCACGCGGGCCCCATGTGGCCCGCCAGCACCCCCTAGGCGGCCCTCAAAGTAACAAAATATTCTTTATTATAACTACTAGGCGGCCCCCAAAGTAACAAAATATTCTTTATTATAACTATTTTCTTACTAGCTTTCGCCCCTGTCCTATTATCTTTTGGCCCGCAAAGTTTTTCATAAATTTATTTCGCCCCACACAAGTTTTTCATAAAGTATTACGGCCCGCCTTACATTTTGAGTTGTGCAGGCCTGATGTAGAGTCATGCAGATATATATATATATATATATATAATTTTTTGTTAAAAAAAGCTTCGTAAATATATTTTTAAAATGGTTCATTAAAACGTATTGCTTATTGGTACACAATTTGCAGCTAGGTTGGTATGAAGACTTAAAGAGAGTAAGATACTCGCCAGTGTTGACAAGAACGCTCGTATTGCCAACATGATTCTTACCGCTCATATGCTTAAAGAAGTAGACAGCCTTGAGGACATGGGTACGATCATCACGACAGACCGAAATTCATAAATGGAATATAGACCTTGGCTCGGCTTGGCCTCGTTTGTCAGCTTACCAGAAATTTGTTTGAAAAAAATTTCGTCAACGGAAAATTGATCGACGGAAATTTGATCGAACGGAAATTTGATAATTTTTAAATTTTTTTTTCAGTTCACACGTTAACATTTTCGAGAAATTTCTTTTTGAATGCACTATACTATAGAGTAAAACAAAATAATGCATACCGATACGTGGCCGTAAAGGGTTGATGATGAAATAAAAAACCGAGCGATGCATTTAACCATTCAAAGGGAAAGCTTTAGGAAATTATAAGGAATGTTGAAAGATTAGTGTGTGGCCATCTATAAATGATGTCCCGCTATTTTTGTAGGATTTTTTTACTACCTCAAAAAAAAAAAAAAAAAAAAAAAACATCACAAATCTAAAACACAAAATA